>CAUYQV010111902.1:0-49088 GCA_963574575.1 Galagoides demidoff
ATAGATGGATGGGGATGGTAGATAAATAGATGGGTGGGGGTGGTAGATAAATAGATGGATGGGGGATGGTGGGTGGATAGACTGACGGATGATGGATGGGGGATGGTAGATAAATAGATGGATGGGGGTGGTAGATAAATAGATGGGTGGGGGTGGTAGATGGATAGATGGGTGGGGGATGGTAGATAAATAGATGGATGGGGATGGTAGATAAATAGATGGGTGGGGGTGGTAGATAAATAGATGGATGGGGGTGGTAGATGGATAGATGGGTGGGGATGGTAGATAAATAGATGGGTGGGGGTGGTAGATGGATAGATGGGTGGGGATGGTAGATAAATAGATGGATGGGGGTGGTAGATAAATAGATGGGTGGGTATGGTAGATAAATAGATGGGTGGGGGTGGTAGATAAATAGATGGGTGGGGGTGGTAGATAAATAGATGGGTGGGGATGGTAGATAGGTAGACAGATGGATGAGGGATACAGGATGGTAGATGGGATGGATGGATGGGGAAGGGTGGGGGATGGTAGAT
This sequence comes from Galagoides demidoff, assembly GCA_963574575.1. Taxonomy (NCBI): domain Eukaryota; kingdom Metazoa; phylum Chordata; class Mammalia; order Primates; family Galagidae; genus Galagoides; species Galagoides demidoff. The sequence goes on from CAUYQV010111902.1 coordinate 537, forward strand.
GGATAGACAGATGGATGATGGATGGGGATGGTAGATGTATAGAAGGATGGGGGATGGTAGATGGACGGGTGAATGGTGGGTTATAGATGAATGCATGATGAATGGAGGGATGAGAAATAGATGAATGATTGGTAGGGGGATGATGGATGATTGATAGACGAATTATGGATGAAGAATGACAGATACATAGACGATGGATGAATAGATAGACAGATGGAGGTGGATGACGGATGGAGGGGTGATAGGTAGGGAGATAATAAATCGATACGTAGGAGGACGGGCAAATAGACGGTTGGCAGATGATGGACAGATGGATGGGGGATGGACGGAGGAAGGTGATAGACAAAACTTGGTGCTGTATACAGCGAGAACAGAGGGAAAGATGGTTATTTACCAACATGGTCCATACTTCATTAACTAAGCTGTTTAAATTATTTTAATTTTAGTTCATTTAATTGAAACCAATATCTTTCATTTCCTTTTGGGCTCCCTGGAGAGCAATGTTTGTTTATCTGTTTGCAGAGACTGGTCTTATATGTTGTAAAAAGAATCAGATGGGAAATGGAGACATTTCTCGGGGCCATCCTGGCTTGTCCCACGGGGATTTCAGTTCTGCCTCCCCAGCCTTCTCCTGGTGGGCACCCAGGAATCTGGAGAGGCCCATTTCTCGTAGGGAAGGTCGGCTTCGCCGTGTGCCTGGGCACGTCCCAGGTCAGGCAGGGTGCCCCTGACTATGTCTGCAGGTGTGCAGCAGTCTGTCCAGGGTAGATGTGATTCTGTCCCAGTTCGGGGAGTCGTCAGCCTCTGCTTCTGTTTTCCAGTCACACTGTCAACATCTATGCTCATGCATGTCTCAGGTGAGCCCTGTGAAGGAGGTGCTGTGCAAAGCCCACTATCAAGTGGAGTTTGGATGTAAGAAAGAAATTCTGGTGGGGACCAGGCATCCAGGTCAGGTGCTGGGTTTCCCGGAGCTGCAGAGCCGGCGGTTTCCTCCATGGCGCCCCGACCGGCTGTTCCCACGAGTGCTGCCGTCGAGATCTGTTTAACATTCCGAGACTCCTCGGCGACAGCAACCTGTCTGCTCTGCTGTCAGAGAGCAGGCCTCACACGGAAGTTCATTAGGCTATTGAAACGTTTCAGTTAATTGCCAAGCGAGCACCCAGAATTGTCAAGTTCGTATTTCCATCTGTGCACGAGCGCAGTAATAAAGAATTTTTTTGGACAGGTTAATTTGCCCAAAATACCATGCAGTCAATCAGAGCAACAGAGTTGTTGACTTCTGCGTCTGTCAAGTGGGCCTTTCATCACCGCTGTCCTTCTCCGGGAGAATGTCGCTGTCTCTCACAAGCTGGCAGAAATACCGCCAATGAGCGCAGCGGCTGCGTCGGGGGGGGGGGGGGGAGTGTTATTCAAACTCAGAAGCACCGAACAGCTGGGCGATGTGCCGGTGAGGCTGGTTTATAGTTCAGGAACCTTTTGGAGGTAAAATATAGTCACTGAGACATAAGACGGCTTTAATATTTAATTCAGATTGTTTATATTGTTTGCATTTGTTAACTTTATATTTTACTTAATTTGCCACAGATGAAAACGCTCTTTGGAATGAAGTGTATGTGTTTCTCTCCGAAGATCCCTAATACACGTAGGTGTTTAATTTAAAAGTAAAAATAGATTAAGTGTATAAACCATACTTATTAAACAAGCTCCCATCAAGCTCTATGTTCCCCGTCACACATGAAGCACGCTCTGCAGGGTTTTGGCAGTCAGCTGCTGATTTGTGAGGGTGATGTATTGTCTCTCCATTGGGTCCTGCCCTCTCAGGCCAGGCTCCCATCGGGGTCCATCTCCCAGGGCCAGCTGCACGTTGAAAGCCAGGAAAGTTACCAAGCCAAGGAGGTGCAAAGACGGGGCAGGCTTGGGTGCGATGCTCCACAACCGTGATTACAAAGCACGGAAGCTGAGTGGCTGTCACTGCCGGGTCTGTGCTGTGTCCAGCCCCGGTGTTTAGAGAGGAAATGTGCCCATGTAAGGACCCAGACTGCCCCTGTACTTCATGCTCTGTCACCCCCTTTTCTCAAAAAGGAGAAAGCAGATAATGTCCCCTGCCATGAACTGGGCTAGGAGAAGCAGTGTCTCACTGTCAGGAACAGCGTCGACGGGTAGGTGGTGTCTGACAGCCACCCTCGGGACACGCTGGAACCCAGACGCGGTGCCATGGGCCTGTCCTGAGGGCACCCGTGGGGAAGCAGGAGAAGGGCAGAGCTGTACCGGCTCAGGACCGGCTCCCTGCAGAAGGCCTCCACGCAAAAGATGGACCCAGAATGTGGCACAAACTCAGTGACAGGGACAGCACACAGCATCTGGGACTGGGGCATTCTCTGCAGTGGGGCCGTCCTGGGCACGATGGGGTGTTCACCAGAGTGCACGCCTCTGCCCCGTAGACACCCATAGCAAACCCCCGCCAGTTGTGACAAGCAAGTTTCTCCAAACACTCTCCACGTACCCTGGGAATGGGGGATCTGATTCTCCCTGGGTAGGAATCAGTGCATTTCAGTCGGGGGAGGGGGGGGGCCTGCAGGGAGTGGACTGCAAAGGTGTGGAGCTGGCAGTCCTGGGCTGTCCTCTTGAGGTGGCTGGGGGCTGGGAAACTGGGAAGGGCATGCCTTCAAGGCTAATTTTCACTGGAGACAAAACACAACTCTTGTGGGTTGAGTGTGGGTGCACAGGAACAGCATCCTGGGAGTGGAGGGGCCGGTGCCAGCCAGGCAGCTGAGGACGCAGTTTGCTATCTTGTCGAGACTTGGGTTCCCTGTCTGCAAAGTGTGTGGAGAGCCATAGTGAGGACTGGGGAGATGGCGTCTGTTGGGAGTGTGCAGCGCCTGGCTCTGGGGCTTTGGTGGAAAAACAGCGGGACATCTCGCGTGGAGATGTGGGTAGCCGCCTCCTGGCTGGACAGTGTGGCATTTGCCTGGCTGCATTAGCCAGTTCTCAGCTGATTTGTGACGCACGCAGGGAGGGATTCTGCACACACCATGTCACGTCACGGTGCCTGTATTTCCTTGAGCATCTGGGTGTCTGCCATTGGCATACAGCTCCTGTTTTCTGGGGTTGTCATCCTGGGAGGACCCCGGGCTGGTGCCCAGCCCACCACAGAAGCCTCTTTCAACTCCTGCTTAGAATGGTCATTAAAGGCCCAAATTTCTCATGTCACTGTCTTTGTGTAGATCACACATTCGTCAAAGCTTTCAGAAATAACCTTACAATAAAAACAATTTCAAGAACAAATGGAACACATAAGAAAGCATAATTACACAGTTAATTAAACCATATTGGGGGGCCCAATGGTGTAACTGGAAGCTACGTCCAGGCCACGTTGCCCTTTCTGCAGTGCTGTTTACTGAACGCACGTGGCAAGTGGTCTATGAGGAGGTTTGGACCTGTCACCACGCCACCCTGGGGACCGGCCGTTGACAGGAAGAGCTGGTTCTAGGGCGTCACTGAGTACAAAGTATTTCTGCAATCAGAAAATAAAACTTCCCTAGAATCTGTGTGGGAAAGACATGAAGAGGCCCCTCCCCACCGCGATGTGCCCACCGCGGCTCCAGGCCCTGCTGTTCAGATGTGGGCGCCACCCTCTCCTCACTCCACATCTCGGGGAAGTTTCTTCTGTTTTCTGGGGCTGTAGTTCCTCACCTGTAAAATGAGGCATTCGTGGCTCACAGCTCAGAAAGTTGTCAGAAGGGCATCTAGTTTAAGATGCCCCAAGCAGCCAGCCCATGTCCATGAAGCCGTCCTGCCAGGCAGATGGGCCAGCAGCCATCCGCACTTGGAGACATCCCCTCAGGACTGGGGAAGACACCAGTAGCTGCTGAGTGACTTGCTGTGGTCCTGACGGTTCTTCCCGCAGCTTGTCCTGAAAGCCTGAGATGCTGCTGCTGCTGACTCTTAGCTTCTTGGTCTTTGAATCATCCTACAGCCCCGCAGAGTTAGAGCATCACAGACGGGGAGCATAAGGAGCCTAGGACAGGACCCACTGGTGGGGGACCCGAGGGCAGCATCTCTCCTGAGTAGCCCTGGGAGCCTCTATGAGGATTTGGTGGTGCCACCATCCCTAGGCACCCAGGCCTGGTGTGACCACATTTATGTGATGGCAGGCGGGAGGACTCATTCTGAATGAGTTTGCATTTCTCTCTGTATTTAATTAGTGTGTTCAACATTCAAATATTTAATGAGCTGTTTTTTCCATGACATCAGAAATCTCTGACATTCGCTGAACCAACTTGGCATCTTTATTAAGGATCTGGATGTGAGGCAGCCACAGTTTTGAGCAGCCTGTGTGACAGTTTATTCCAAAAAGCCCGTGTGGGAGTCGGAAGCATGAAAAACACAGGGCTGTGTGAGGGTCAGAAATAATGATTGCGTGTTTATCATGAGAACCAAATATCAACAGATCGATGGAAACAGATCTGAGAGCAGCGAGGCAGACGCGGCTTCTGAAATTTTGTTTCTTGGAGGATTTTCGTTTTGTTTTGTTATGTTTCTTTTTTTTAGACTTGGTTGAGTCGACAGATGCTTCCGACGCTCCTGGCCTCCATCCTTTAAAAACCCGATTATATGTTCCCAGTACAAAGAGATGATAAATGTTTGGAAACTTCACTGGGAACCCCGTGAACGTGCACAGGTGTCATTTCTGACCTAAACATTAAAATGGAAAAATACCCTGTTTCTGTGATGGCCTTGAGAGTGCGTCACTGTGTGGTCCTCTCCCAAGGCCTCAGTGTGGAGCAGGTGTGGCCCCATCATCCTATCTGTTGGGACGACAACCAGCGTTCTAGAGCTTCACCTGCTGGGCTCCTGTGCAGGGCTGCGTCACCCGGCCTCAGCCTCTCTGCGCACCTTCTGGTTGCCATGAGGATCAAAGGGAACCATGGGCACTGGAGCACTTGGCTGGTCAGGAAGCCCCAGCACACCTCAGCACCCTGCTGTGTACAGAGCCAGGTGTGGGCAGCCTTGCTCTGCCCTGCAGGGGTTGTGCTGGGGACAGTGGGGCAGCAGCCTGCCCTTGGGAAGTGGATGTCCTGGAGGTGGAAGTGGGTGAGCTAGACGTGACCAGGAGTGGGCTGCCCACTGGGTTGGGGTGGGTGGGTGGGGAGGTCATTTCTGATGGAAGGGTCTGAGTAGCAGAAATGATATTAGGGCGCCTCTGCAGCCCACCTAGAGCTGAAGACCCTGCCCCGTCACCTCGTGTCACCCTGTAGTGGGTGTTTTTCTTTGACCTTGGGCGTGGAGCATTATTGCTATTTGATGTGGGCCCACAAGCCAAGTGTGGTTTGCCTGTGTGTGCACACACGTGTGATGTGAGTTTGACAGTGGGAGGAGAAGCACCCGTGTTCCTGAGGCCAGTAAGCGGCAACCAAAAGAGGAAGGAGACCCAAGGGGTTGGAAAGGGTGTGCACGTCGGGAACAGCAGGTACAGACGGGAAGCTGCTCTTGGAGGTGCTGGGGGGCAGGGCCGATCATCCACTGCTGCCTGGACAGTCTCACGTGTCTCCTCAGACTGGCCAGGTCCCCATCTCTGGTCTGAGCAGTCTGTGATGAGTTTGGCTGTGTGCTGCCCACCCAGGGAGGCTCGGTTTCATCTTGGGCAAACAAGAAAGGAACGTGGGACTGGTTAGCCTGGACTGTGAGTAGAATTGCAGGAAGCCAGATGTTTATAGCTTAGAACGTCCTGAATTTTTAAAATTGTTCTTGGAGAAGCAAAAGGCGTAAATTCTAAGCCAGGGGGGCGTAAAGGAAAGCATTCTCAATGCACAAACCTTTCTCCTGGTTCTTCAATACACGCTGAAAATCAAGATTTCTGAATCACCTTTGTGCTCCCACAGGCAGAGATATCCCTGCACTGGCTCACGGGGGTGACCAGAGCCTCAGTCCCGATCCACTGAACGGACACGGGCTCGCCAGGGAGATGGTCTGGAGAGGTGAGAGCTTCCATGGCTCAGGAAGGAGGTTAGCAGTTCCTGGGAGGTGACTGCAGTGGGTCTCGGTGCCCCTGCCGAGGGCCGTCCCTCTGGGCTGCAGACACTCCACATGCAAACCTCTGTGGGGCTCCACCTGGCCCCCAACTTCCGCTCAGTTGTTCAAAGTGTGGGTAGCGTTTAGGTATCACCCGTCTGGCCCCACCTCAGGCCAGGCCCATGGAGAAATTACACAGAGAGAATTTTATAAAAGAACGTGGCTTCTGTGTGAGGTGACAAGATCTAGCAGGTCCTTGGCAGGTGGGCTCTCAGCGACCACAGGGGGGCCCCTCAGGCGAGACACCACCCCTGTTCCAGGGGCACTGGCCACGGGGCCTGTCTGCAGCTCAGGTGGCACAGGGGCAGCAATTCCACAGCTTGATCCATGGACCTGCCAGGCCGGCTGCATTTAGAGATGCATCTGGGCTCTGAGTTACAGTCACTTCTCAGGATCCCAGGCCCTTCCCTACCCCACCTCCCTTCCTTCTTCCCCTCTCCCCACCCCACCCCACCCTTTTTTCCTTCCCCAGCTGGGATATAGCACAAAGGCAGGCAGCAGGGAGGTAGAGCCCTGGCCAGGGGCCAGGTGGTGCTTCACCGCTGCACCCAGACCCTCTCTGGACACCTGTGTGCACAGGCACCCACAGGTGTGGTGGGATGAGGACTGGACCGTGGAGCCCCCCTCCCAGCTCACACATTCCTTTAGGGCAGGGTGGTGCCTCGCTGTCTCTCCATCACCATCTCTAGCCATGTGCAGCATGCAGCAGGAGCTGATAAATGCATAATGAGTGTGTGCTGGTGAGCGCCTCTCAGCCTGGAGCTTTGCAGGCTGCCAGGGCCCTCTCTGCAGGAGCCGTCTCTGATCCACACAGGTGGGTGGGAGCACAGCTGGGGCTGGGGACTGGGAGGGGCGTGCTCATGCCTCCTGGTCCTGGAAGGCCCTGCACATCCCCCCCCGCCCCGCATGGCTTTGTACACCGCCTTGAACACCTCAGAGCCTCAGCTCTGGCTCTGGCTCCAGCCTGAGTCCCTCAGAGCAGCCGCTGGTGAGAGCCGGAGACAGGATGCTCTGGGCACTCACTGATGCCAGAAATGAAATTTAAAAAAAAATAATAATTAAGAGCTTGGACTCCAAAGGTCTGGGGATTAAAATTCCCCCAGGCAGAAGTGAGCCGTAATCAAAGGGATGGTGGGCGGTTATCTGTCCCACACACTTGTCGCCCTGGCACATGCGGTTGGCTTTAATTATTGATGTTTCTTTTTAAGTTAAAGATGAATTTGAGACAGCTACGAACTTGGAAGGTTTATCTTCCAATTACAGGAAACCTGTTAATAATGATCACTTAAGGCAGCTGCAGTTGTCCCAGCATTAGCAGGGGTGGCCGGGAGCCATGGGGAAGAGCAGAGGCACCCCAGAGGGCAAGGGCCCCTGCACCCCGGCGTCACCCCACCCCTCCACTCTCCCTCCCCTTCCCAATCCACCCATCACCTGTTAGCCCCCCCCCCGCACTCATTCCTCATTCTCGCCATCACCCGTCTATCTACCCACCATCAGCCCCTTCACAGGCACACACCCACCTCCGCTCTTCCTCTCTTCTCCCCACCCTCCCACCCACTGCTCCATCCTTCCACCCATTGTCTATCCATCCTCCCATCCATCCACCCTCCCACCTATCCACTCGCCCATCTGTCCCTCCACCCACCCAAACCTCTGTCCATTCACCCATGCACTTGGCCCCAAATTCTAAAACACTTAAGGGACCCCAGGTCTCCCCAGAGGCCACCTGTCATGGCGGTAGAGAGTCTGGGCTCTAGGAGCAAGGACGAGTTGCACAGTCTATCTCTACCTCCGTTTCTTCATCTGGGAAAGGAGGTGATGGTGGCAACTGCCTCTGGGGGTTATGGCGAGGATTGACAGGACCCTCCGAGTGATGCCATCATAGGGGGCTCTGCACCTCAGCTGCAGTTAACGTTCTCAGAGGCCCCCACTCCCGCTGCTCATATGCGTGTCTTGTTCTATACACACAGACACCTAATACTCTCAGGAGACACAAGGGGCTGCTCTTAACTGATAGCAGGAGGGTCTGATGGGAAACCCCCAGTTCACATTATAAAAAAATGACAATGATGCCAGCCAGGCTCCAACCCCTAGTCCTGTATTTCTGCAGGTGAAACTTGCACCAGGCACTCTGGGACCTGGCAGAAGCCTGGAGTTTCCATCTCTGACAAGGGGTGGCCCATATCCCCCTGGGTGAACTCAGTGGTTGAAGATTGAATGAGTGAGAACTTTTACTGAGGTGCGGTACACATTGGCAAATCAGAAGGCCCCAATTTGGGTCTTGGCCTCCCCCACAATCTCACACCCAGGGTGACCCTCTCTCCCTCCCGCTGCCTGTGGGTGTTTAGTGTGCAGGCACCACCCGTGTCCTCCACAGAGGCTGCCCAGCCAGGGCACACAGGATCCAACCTCCTTGTGTCCTCACAAGCACTCATCATCGTCCAGCTTTTTGGCCATAGCCATCCTGAGGGGTATGAAGTGCCTTAACTCCCTGGGCAAACAGGCCTCCATGCTGGCCGCACTGTGGCCACAGTGCCAGCTGCTGCCAGCTGGTCCCTGATTCCAGGGACCTGGCAGAGTCAAATCCCACCTTTGAGGTCTCAGCAGGCTGTGCTATGTCCCCCATGTTTTGACCTCTGTCATCACCGGGGTTCCCTGAGAAGGATGGATGTTGGGAGCAGGAGAAAGCAAGGCCCCAGCTGCCGGGACAGAGCTCCCAGGGTCTGACCAGTAAGGAGTGTCCTCAGGAGAAGCAGCTCTGGAGTTCCAGAGGTCAGGGCACAGAGGAACAGGAGAGGGGATCTCTAGGGGTTCCCCATATTCACATGTTCAGTAACCTCTTCCCCTCTAGTGCTGTAGTGGGGGATATATCTCCCCACAGTGCTCCCAAAGCTAACCCAGCCATGAGCAGGGCAGAGACTGGACTGGATGAGAAGCCTGGAAGCTGCCATGAGGGGTCTTGGGCAGTTGCGGGGGAGGGGGGTGGCTCCAGGCATCGTGATAAGGAGGGGCAGAAGCCTTTTGCGCCCCAGAAAGCATCCCAGAGGCAGCCGGCAGCCCCGAGCCCTGTCTGGGGCAGATGACAGGCAGAATGCTCATGGCTGCTTCTGCTAATCCAGGCCCGTGTCCCTCATGCAGGCGTGGACCTCCGCGCGGGCGGGACCTTCGCGCCATCCTTGTCACTTCTGCCTCTTGTCCTTTCCAGTATAAAGCGCCCGCCCTGCCCCTCCTCCAGACACACGGGCTGACGGCCTTTGCCGAATTCTTTAGTAATTTAGCCACTGCAGAATTCACTTCTTTTAAATGCCCAACCCTGAATCGTCTAAGAGAAACGGCTCCCAGAGCTACTGAATGGAACGGGGAAAGCAGAGCTGCAGGAGAGGCACAGGGCTGCTTCCCTCCTAATCTCAGAGAGTTTGGCTCACATCGTTAAAAATGAGAACAAGGCAGAAGTTTCTTTCTGAGAGCAGGACCCGCTGAGGCCCATTAACGAGTACAGAGCAGTTTCTAAACGTGGATCTTCGCGTGAATAATTAGTTTTATCGTTTCCCACCTAAAATGGAAGGCCGGTCTCTATTCTCCGCATGGCTGCTCTCGGGGCCAGCTGGCCTTGGCTCAGCGCGGAGCCCACCGAGCACAGCCTCTGTCCTCTGGAGGCCCTTTTTGCTGCCTTTCCACAGCCACAGCCCAGGCAGGAAGGGGAAGGTGGGAGCTGGCGCGGTCCTTCCTCACCGTGAGGCCTCCCAGTCCCGGAACTCCCTAGCCCTGTGCCCCCCACCCCACCCCACACAAACTGGTGACGCGTGCGGGACCTGCAGCCTGAATCCCACAGCAGGACGGCAGAGCACCAGGCTGTGCACCAGCCCTCTAGCTGGGGCTGCCCGCCAGACACCCATCCAGGCAGCCTTCCCTGACGAGCACCCCAGCAAGGCCACCTTCCCTGACATGCATTTACCACTCATCACTGTCAGGAAATGGCTGCTGCATGAATGAATGTCAGGGGTGCTTTGGCCTCGGGCCTGAGTGTTTGGGAAATAGGAAGCCCGGCTCTGGGGACCTCCTGGTGGACTTGGGTGTGGCACGTGGGCCTGGTGTCAGAAGCGGAGAACTGCTGAGCCCTGCATGGACTCGTGCAGACGTACTGGAGCGTTTGGGAGGGAAGCAGTGATGGATGGAGGAGAGCCAGGGAGAGGGGACACAGGGCTGGTGACCAGGAGGGGGTCCCAGCGGTTCCCGTGGCGGTGGCCAGAAGGCCTGAGGAGGCATGAGATGCTTGATCTGAGGTGCACCACCGCACAGACCGGCCCCTCTCGTCCACACCCGCAGTAAATCCTTCCAGAATGGGCATTCCTGGTTCTACGGCAACACTTGGGCAGATGAAACACAGAACAGGGGTGCTCTGAGGGACACAGAAGTAGGGTGACCCTGGAAACTGCAGCACCCTGAAAATTTCCCCACATCATAGTGAGACTTTGGGCTCCACGCAGTGTGTAAGGGGAACTGAAGCCAGGTTAGGGCGCAGGTCCCTGGGGATGCCAGTAAGCACAGACGCCCTGGGGCGGGGCCCTGACCAGTGTGCTTTGGGCTCTGCTCTGTGCCATCAGGGCCTGCTGCACACGCCGGGCTTTCCAGAGCATTCTCTCTGATGGTCTCCTTTGGAGGATGGCAGGCATCAGGCTGGCAGCGGCTAGTGGGTGCTGACGCCCTCTGCAAGCCAGGAAGGCTGCTGGGCTTGGCGAGTGGCACAGAGTTATTTGATTTCCTGCTTCTATGGTAGTGGAGGGTGCTCGGTCCCTCCCTCTGCACGCCTTCTATTCGAGGCTTGCAATTCTAACCTGAAGTAAAACCTTTCACAATATTAATTTATACACATGGCCTCTTCACAGACAAGATGAAGGCCTTGAGGACAAGGTCATCTTGATGAAAACTGGAGTTTAATATGGTGGGAGGGGATAAATTGCAGCTGTGCTTGTCTGCGCGTGGGCCACAACCCTGCAAGGCTTTATCCAGGAAGAGGCCGTTTCCCGGCCCGGCACCTCTGGCCGTGTATAGCCCTAACACAGAGCTGAAGCGGCATCATGGGGCCCTCGGAGCTGTGGCCAGCAGCTTTGTTTCTCGGTGGGCTTTCCGTCAGCCAGCCCGTTACTTTGTGTCCTCTTTACATGAAGAGTCCCACTGTGAACAGAGAATCATCAGGCAGGGAGCCTGCTCATCTTTACCACCTTGGAGCCGTGGTGTCGGGGACGGAGCCCAGGTTCTGCGTTGTCATCAGCGCCTTCTGCTCAGTTCTGAAGTGATTATTTTCTTACAGGAGGTTTTGTTGTTTTATCTGGGTGGAGGTTCACTTGGGAGAGCTGAGGGGAGAGAGCCATCGGCCTGGCTCCCGTGAAGCTGCACGCTTCTGAGGTTCAGTGATGGATTTCAATAGGAAATCCCAGAGAAATGTCCGCATCTCCCTGTAGCTGGAGGAAGGAAAGTGCTCAAAACCATTTACCTTTCTCCATCTTTGTGACGTTCTGAAAGGGGCAGCCTGCTCAGCCTTCCACATGGAAAGATGAAAAGCTTCTCCCAGCAAGTGACAGTGATGATGCCACATGTGACCACCTCTCCCAGAGAGTGTGTAGCAATGACATCACATGTGTGATGATGTCACATGTGAACGCCTCTCCCAGACAGTGTGTAGCAATGACATCACATGTGAACGCCTCTCCCAGAGAGTGTGTGGCAATGACCACATGTGAACACCTCTGTCAGCAAGCATACGGTGATGATGTCATACACAAACCCTCCCACCAGCAAGCACACAGTGATGACCTCATGTGTAGCTCTGGGGCCAAGCTCACAAGTGACCTAGTCTCAGGCCAGTGCAGGATTGCAGGTCCCAACTCCAGAGGGGCACACACACCACACAGATGCAGATGCAACTCGGAGAGCAGAAGTGCAAGGGCAGGTGCTGCAGAGGCAGGCGCTACGAGGGCAGGTGCTGAGTGTGCAGGTACTACAGGAGCAGGTGCTGCGGGTACGGGTGCTGTAGGAGCAGGTGTTATGAGGGCAGGTGCTGAGCGTGCAGGTGCTGCAGGGGCAGGTGCTGAGTATATAGGTGCTGTGGGGGCAGGTGCTATGAGGGCAAGTGCTGAGCGTGCAGGTACTGCAGGGGCAGGTGCTGCAGGGGCAGGTACTGCAGGGGCAGGTGCTGCAGGGGCAGGTGCTGCGGGGGCAGGCGCTACAGGGGCAGGTGCTGTGGGGGCAGGTGCTGCGGGGGCAGGCGCTACGAGGGCAGGTGCTGAGTATATAGGTGCTGTGAGGGCAGGTGCTGAGAGTGCAGGTGCTACGGGGGCAGGTGCTGAGTACATAGGTGCTGTGGGGGCAGGTGCTATGCGGGCAGGTGCTGAGAGTGCAGGTGCTACGGGGGCAGGTGCTGTGGGTACAGGGGCTACAGGGCAAGTGCTGCAGGGACAGGTGCTATGAGTGCAGACCAAGCCCCCAGCTACCTACCCAGCCTGCAAAGTGGGAGCTGCCCCTGTCCAGGCAGTTTTGCAGAGACAGTGTGGGAACCAGTACAAGCCCTGTGGGGAGAAGACAAGGCGCCCCAAGGAGCAGGACTAGACATGGAGTTGCCAGGAATTTGCTGGCAGGGAATTTGTGAGCAGCCTTGAGTATGTGCATGATTTTCTTACCAACAGAACATTCTGCTTTTATCACCCAGCGTACTCAGCGGAGATCAATTAAACATGAGACATTGATTAATGTTTGAGGAGTAACGGGAGTTTGGGCTGGGCTGTTGGTCTTCCTTTGGGTGGTACTTCCATTTCTACTCATAATTCCTCAACCCTGCAGCTTCCTGCTCCCAGGGGGGACCCAAGTTCCTCCACAGAGGGGCCAGAGGTGTGTCCTGCAGAGGGAGCACTTGGACAGCATCTGGGGAGGAGGGGCCAGCAGCTGTGTTGGCTGCAGGTGGCCGCGATGAGGCCAAAGACATTTCCTGGGGGCCCTGGGCAGGGGTAGTGTGGGACCACAGAGCAAAGACATGCACACACACGTCTGCCTGCACACACAGACACACACACCATCTGTGTATACACACAGGCACACACATGTCTGCCTGCACACACACAGACACACACACCATCTGTGTATACACACGGGCACACACATGCCTGCCTGCACACACACATACACATATACACCTACCTGCACACTGGCACACATGGGCACACACCCATCTGTGTACACACACACGGGCACACACACATGTTCACAATTTACCTGCACACACAGGCACACACGTCTGCCTGCACACACGGACACACACATACGCACCTACCTGCACACACGGGCACACACCCATCTGTGTACACACACACGGGCACACACACGTGTTCACACATTTACCTGCACACACAGGCACACACATGCAACCACTGTTTTTCCTCAGCAGATGTGTAGGGAAGTCATCTGTGAAGTGTCCACTCTGTGGGCATCGTGGGGAACTAGCTGCAAGTCCTGACCCGTTGTGTTCCCTGGAAAGGCATTTGCTCAGGACATCACAGTGATGTGGCCAGAGGCAACAGGAAAGCGGCCTGCCTTCTGTACGTGAAGCAGGTGTGCCGGCAGAGTCCCCATGGTGGTGAGAGTCTCTCCTCATTCCTTTGCAGTCAGGGCTGGTGAGAGAGTAGATGGTGAGAGGTGGCACTGGCTCAACCCCGGGTTGAGGACCAGCCAGGCCAGACACCTCTCCCCGTCTCGGTCCCTGTGACTTAACAGGATGGTGGTAATAACAGCCCTCCTGGGATGTCCCTAACATATTAGTGTCGGGTGACTAAGCATAACCACTGCCGTGTGCTTGGCCAGCTTCACCAGTTAAACCTCACCTGCCTGCGGGGGTCTGTCCTGGAGCCAGACCTGGGCCATGTCCAGTTCAAAGGGACTGCGCACTTCCCTTTTGCACCCCTTGTACCCCCAAGGTCGAGGGAGGGCTCCGCTTTCTGCCTAGCTTCTCTTCAGTAAATCTCCTCTTCACCCCACTGCACCAAACTCATTCTGAGATCCTGAAAGTTTTATATCCAGGTCACAACTTCCAAGTTGTCATGAAACTGCTTCAGAAGTGAAAAGTTGACATCTTTGCCTGCAGTGGAGACGGGAATCAAGGCGCTCGGCATTAATGACAAGGCATCGTTGCCTGTAGACTTGGGAACTTGCGGGCCTGATGCCTGCCAGTGGGGTGGGGCGGGGGGTGGGGGCATTGACTTCGGAAGTCAGTATCTGAGACTCTCAGAGCCTCTGTGTCTGTGATGAGTTTGTAAGAAAAGCAGGGCCAGCTGCAGGCGTCCCTGCAGTCTCTCCCTTCCAGGATATTCCCTTGTCCTGGGTGAGGCCCTCAGCTGGACTGTGTCCCACCTCCAGCCTGACTGAGGTGGGGCACACAGAGGTTGATGAAAGCCCCTCTGTTTTCCCAGTGTGACAGGGAGAGACGGGCAGAGAAGCAGCCAGTTCCTCTGAGTGGGCTGCACCCCACCCTCCCATCAGCTGTGCATGTGCTCCGCAGGCCACATCCTCCACCCCGGCTCCGCGCCCTCCACCCCGGCTCCACGCACTCCACCCCGGCTGTTTCACCTCTTCCTACCACCTCAGTTTGTTCCCCTCCAGGCCACTACCCAGGCATCCTGTATTTTTATAACAAAAATTAGATCAAATCACTGCTTTGCTTCAAACCATGCCTGGCTTGTGTCCCGTTTAGAGTAAAAACAAAACTTTTTCACCCAAGGCCCTCGTGACCTGGCCACTGCTGCCTCTGCACCGCGTGTGAACCCTTTCCCATGTCCGCACTCACGCCCATGGCCCCCTCTGCTTTCTGTGAGCTTGCAGCATCCGGCTCTCAGACTAAAATGCCACTAACCTGCTCTGCACCCAGAAGGCCCCTCTTCCTCCCTGGGGGTCTCAGCTTGGGGGGTCATCATAGCTCACAGCAACCTCAACCCTTAAGCTCAAATGATCCTCTTGCTTCGGCCTCTGGATTAGCTGGGACTATAGGTACCACCACAATGTCTGGATAGTTTTTCTGTTTTTAGTAGAGACAGGTTCTCACTCTTGCTCAGGCTGGTCTCAAACTTGTGAGCTCAAGCAATCCACCTGCCTCGGCCTCCCAGAGTGCAGGGATTATATGCGTGAACCACCGTGCCCGGCCAGGAAGGTTTGTTATTAAAAATTTCATCCTCTCCTCTCCCCAACAAAAAAACCACTTATTAAGCATCTACTGTCAAGCCCAGTCTGAGCAATGAGGATTCAGTCTTGAATAGGACAAATAAGTAGACAAGTTCCCACCTTTAGACAAACTATGTTTTATGCATCGTAGACAAACTCGGGCGAGCCCCCTGTGCTGTATCTCCACTGTATTTTAAGAGGTTTATTTCCATCCTAACAGGTAATAACAATTACAGGTCTCTGGTGCTGCTAATGCAGAAATGAGTAGTATTTTGTTAATTTTCTAAGAGCTAACAGTCAGCTCAGTCTCTTCTTGCTAGTGTGAGATTCATGTCACTTAGACACAGTGAGGGTTTTAACCAGCACATCTGTATATAGACCATCATATAATTATGCTCCTAAATGGGCCTCATGTTTGTTTCTCCCCAGCACTAATGCCAAACTCTTCAATAAGAAGGATGTTGTAACCAGTAACTTACAGCAAGAGGCCATTCAGGCTTCCTGCTGTGAGTGGGGATCGTGGGTTTGCTGGGTGGAAGTTCAGACTGTAGGGTCTCAGCACTCTGGCAAGGAGCTACCCCATCAGCAGCATCCTGCCAACTCCATAGACAGCAAGTCTTTTGCTCGAGTCTCCCAAAGATGGGTCTCCCCGGCCTGTGTCAGGCACACAGGCCTCCCCAGAGCACATGTGTCAGTTCTGCCTTCCTTCCCTTTCTGCTGGTTTCTCCAGCTCCTCCCTGTGACGAGGGACTTATTTTCAGGCACCAGAGGCACAGTCAGCCCCTTACCTGGACCAGCCTGTGGCTTTAGGCTCACACCTGGGCCAGAAAACTGCCGTCACTTCTGATGAGCAGTGTGACCGGGGCAGGCAGTCCCACCACTCAGACGGACTAAGGGCCGTCTCGTCAGCCCTGCTGTGGGGAAATGGCACCAGCTTCCTCTACAAATGAAAGATTGACCTGCAGTTTTTTGTCTGTGCTCATTTTGTTCCTGTCAATGTCGTGATTTTTGTTCCTTTCTCAGGATTCTATCCCCTCAGTGTTCAACACAGCTGTGGATAGTGGCACCCCTCTCTCAGATCACTGTGACTCTGAGAGGGGACACTCAGACATCCAACCGAGGGTGGCCGGGGAAGGGGCCCTTCCAGTGCGGAGGTGGAAGGAGCCCCGTGGTGTCCTGGCACCAAGACGACAGGTACTGGGAGGGGACAAGAGAGCCCCAGGGAAGGGGATGATGGATGCGGGGTGGCACATATAATACTTTCTCTTCCACCTACTTACTCAGAGGACATCCCCAGTCAGGGCTGCAGCCTGCGGGCTGGGTGCTTTAACCTTGGTCAAGGACATAATGTACGCTCAGGGCAGGAGAAGTAGAAAGTATGGAAGGGAGAGAACAACCGAGCAGAACCCCGGGGCCCACACAGAAGTCACTGTGACGCCGGCGTCATTCTCTCCAAGTCACATTCTTCACATTTGCATCTAGGGACCAGGCACGTAAGCCCCGCTGACTGCAGATTAACCACTGTGGCCTGGGGTTACTTAATAGCAAACCTGGCATATACGTCCACTTTATAAATCAACATCATCATTTTAAATCACTGAACTCACTATTGTAAGGAAACTGTTCTATTCAACTGGTCCTTTATGACTCCTGTGTTATTTCTAATTTTTTAGTATAATAAATAATGTAGAGTTAAACATCCTTAATCTCTTCTGCCTTTGTCTATTATTTTCTTGGGCTAAATTATTAAAAATGAAATTACCAGGTCTCAATGCGTGAACATTTATAATGCTTTTACTCAATACCAGCAACACTGATCGTCAGGAAAAAATGACCTCACATCTCCACCCTTAGTGTTTGAGAAAATACATTCAAATCCATGGAATCCTAAAATTTAAGATTACCCAGTTATAGTCCGAAGCATAATACTTGGGCCTTTCATTCATGATATGATATTTCATTGGAAAAAATAAGTTTTCATTTCCTATAACACCAGAGAAACTTCAAGAATTTTAAAGCAGCTTAATTGTTAATTAGTTGTGTATTTACATTGTATGTGAAGCGATGTAATTTTTAAAATGCTGTCATATGTATTTGATCTTTTTACCTGGTTCCTTTGTAATTTATTCCAGAATTTTATTTGTAAGATGTATCTTAATCCATTTCTGAGGTTCATTTGGCATCAGATGAAAATGTTTGCCCGAGAGTTAAGTGGCATAAAGTAGCCAGGAGTCTGGTCTCAGCAGGTGCGCCTCGCAGAGGGAGACCGTTAGACCTGCAGACGGAGGTCCCTGTGGCCGGCAGAGCAGTGGCCAGGCTGCTGTCTGGAGGGGGAGCTGTGCAGGTCAGGCCTTGGCTTGGGGGCAGGCGGACCCTGCCACGCACTGGACAGAGTCGTGGACAAGGCTACAGAGCCGACGGCCACAGCTGCTCCCAACGTTTACTCCATACGTACAGGTTTTATTTGTTTTCTTAACAAGGATATCGTATCTGTAACCACATTAAACCGTGTGTGGCGATGTGCGTCCACATCTGTACCTACGGACACGGGTTCTCACATACGTGTATTAGCCCAGGCTCCTTGGTGGTGGGGTTGTGAGTATAATTTTTCTGCTTTACAATTGTACATGCCCTCCAATTTTTAATAGAGAAGATATATTACTCTTTCAGCAGAAAAAGTATATAAATGCAGTCACTTTTAAGAGTACACAAATGCACACACACACCCCTGCCATTTTGGCCTTTTAAAGATTGAAGTGGCAAATGGGATCTGGTTAAAAGAAGTGGCCATTCTAGGTGCTGCAGCATTCTAGGTGTGCTATGGTCAGGTGGCTCCCTTGACCACTGGTGTATCCTCCTCTCTGTGGCTGGGCCCAGCTGCGGGAGCAGAGCAGACGGCCAGGCCCACTGGCCGAGCAGAGCCCTGGTCTTGGTCTGCCCCACACGTGTCACTCACTTGCTCATTCCTGGGCTCCATTCTACCCCAGGCACTGGGGTGCTGCCTTCCAGGGACCTCGGGGACCAGCTCGTCCCACCACTTGCAGGGTCCCCAGCAAGCACTGGGTGACAGCCTAGCCCAAGCCAACGTGCATGGCTGAGAGAAAGCAGGCTCAGAGGATGCTGTGACCTCATAGCGTGGTTCTCAAAATCACTGTGTAATAAAGCTATGGGGACACTCAAGGGTGACCAACTCCAGTTCCTGGTCTCAGGTGACAGGGATGCAATTCACCCCTGAAGCCAGGTCACCCTGGAGGAGCAGGTGGGGCCTTCAGAGCTGAGCCCTGCTTTGGTGGAGAATGTCAGTTGTGAGAGGCTGCAATGGGCATGGGGTGACGTGGAGATCTCCTAGGGGCCCTGCTGTGATCCCTGGGGCTCCTGGGTAAAGTCCCCAGTGGGGTGTGCCTCTTAGTTGGAGTGGTGTGCAGGAATCCCTGCCAGGGTGGACAGATGGCAAGGGGCTGAGCGTTGGGGGCCGGTTCCCTCCCCTGCAGGGCTGGGGCCTGTGTGCTGACCAGCTTCTCTGGCCTCTACCACAAAGGGCTCCGGGCTTCCCAGTCCTCTTCCCTGTGTCTCACAGGTCACCTGCTGTTCTGCATGAGAGCAAGCCTCAGGAAGTTCCCACTCCCAGGGTCCCACCCTCAGTCTGTGAATAACAAGTGATGCCAAAGGCCAGGGCTGGGTGTCTGGAGACTGGCTGGGTGATCACAGCAGGCCCTTTGGATGCTCTGTGCTCAGCTGTGCGTGAGGACAGAGCCAGGCCCAGGACACAGGTGCGTGTGTGTGGCGTGTAGTCAGCTTTACTACCGGGGTGCTCCATGCTGCTGTCACCACCCAAAGACACCCAGACACCCACATGGGTGTGCCAGACATGCCCTTGCGAGTTCCCAAGGGCAGCCCAGCTTCAGCCACCTTGGGCAGAGCACACACCAGGCACAGGCCCCTGAGAAGCCAGAGCTGTCTTATGGGATCTACCCAGCGGCCAACCTGCCTCCCACTCATGGTTAAAGGACCCAAGAGCATGTGTGGTCTCCTCCTCAGGTGGTCAGATTTTGTCCTTTAATCCCAAATCACGCAAAAGTGTTTTGAGTACAGATTTAATTGCTAACAAAACAGGGCCGATTCTCCTGCACACTGTGAATTACAGGGAAGCAGGCTCCCCTCCCTGAACAGGCCACCCCCACGGCATCTCAGGAGGAGCTTGTGCACGTGTGCTGGGTGTGTTTCTAAGCAGTTTCTAGAGTTTGGGGTGACAAGGCTAGAACCCCGAGATCACCTCAGGGCAGTCAGTAAGGCTTTGCTTAACGTATTTGTTTTATGCTCTTTCACTTTTCAAAAACCCATTCTGAGGGGTCTCCGAGGAGGTGCATGAGGAACGATTTTCCAATTTCCCAAAATAGGGAAACGCAGGGCCCAGGTGTCTGTGACTTGTTCACTGTCTCTGCAGCAGAGAAAACAGTGCCGAGGACGGAGCTGCAGGGCTGGGTGGCCACCGGCCTGTGGTTGACGATCTGTGTTTTGCTCAAGGGAAGTGGATCAAAATGAAGATGTTTGCAGAATACACAGTAATATAAATGTGGCCTTCACCTTGTGGTGAAATGTGGAGGTACTTGGGATTTTCAATGGACTGAAAATCAATAGTGTTAAATCCGTGTTGGTAGAAGAACCTAATCCCTCACAAAACCCGCCGGTGCACCCGTGTCTGGACAGCCAGCAGCTCGTGTGGGGGACGGATCCTGGGGAGTGGCTGAAGCCCTGACCAGAGCTCTGTCAGCCTCCTCAGAGCCATGGAGGAGGGAGCTGGGCCACCCCATGGCCGTTCATGTCACTGACTGAGTCTGCTGTAGCTTGGCACCAGGATCCAAGCTCCCCTGCTGAGTTCCAGCCCTGCCCCCTCCCCAGTCTCTCCCATTTCCAGACCTCTCCATCAGAGAGGGCTCTGAGTTCACCAGGCCTGGGTCACCTCCTCTGCACTCTGAGGACAAGGGACCTCAGACACGTTTCCCTTCTCTTGAGGAGACACCCGAACTTAGGGGCCCTGGGGCAGGGTGGGCAGCCAGGGAGGCCCCGAGAGCCCTCACACCACACAGCTGGGGGACTGAGGGTCAGGAAGGAGCCCAAGGACACACAGCCCCCACAGCGATGTGCCCCAGCATGACCACCCAGATGCAGCCTTGCCTGGGAGACCCTCCCATCATGGCGTGGGGGTCGGCGGCTGCCTGGCGGGCTGCTCAGAGTCTCCAAATGACCTGTTTCCAAGAGGGCTCGTGGTTTATACATTTGTCCTCCACACGTGATTTTTTTTCCCAACAAATACTTACTCAGGTGTCGCCCACAATAAATCATGGAGCCCCAGTGAGAGATAAGGGACCAGACTAGAATACAGATGCTGTGACAGAGCCATCCTGCACCTTCCCTCCCGTCCCCACTGTGCCCCTCCCCCGTCCCCCAGGACACAGTTGGTGAAAGGTAATGGTGGCACAGCACCAACCAGGTACAAGGTGCCCTGAGCACTCCTGAATCTCAACAGCAATTCCTTAAGAATTCCTATTTTTCCTAAGAGGAAATTGAGCCAAGATCATACGGGGGGAGGGGGGGGGAGTTGCTAAACTAGATTTGGGCTCCAGCTGCTGGGGCAGGTCCTCGAGGCCACCCCTGCTCCCCAGCAAGCGAGTGGCCACGCCCTCCCCATCTCCTGTTCTCTCTCTGCCACCCCGAGCTTGGCCCTGCCACCCTCCACTTAGAGCAGAAACGCCCACAGGGCATCTGTTCTCTTCTTATTAAACAAACAGGATTTAATAACTATAATTAATTCACTTTGCCACTCATAAATCTGACATTAGACAGAAGTAAGTCAGTGAGTGTTAGCCGTGAAATCACTTGGAATCGTGATGACAGACGCTACTCCATGCAGGGGTTTCCTGGAGCCCCTTTCTCCCCAAGTTCAGTTGTGAAACACGAGCCTGGTAAACCTGCCGGGCAGAGACGTGGTTCTCTGCCTCCATGTGGAGCTGCTGTGTCCATAGCACAGGAGACAAAAGGAGAGATTGATCATCTCTCCTGCAGGATGCTGTGGGGCCAGGGGAGTCAGTGGACCCAGGTCCTCTGAGCAGGGTGAAACCATTAAAGGTCACAGCACCCCCAGCCTGACTTGGTTCCAGACTCTGCAGGTGAGGTCCTTGGGCCACTCTGGGCCACCCATGCCTTATTTGTCTACATCATTGCTTTTTAATCAGTTGCCAACATTTAAAAATCAGGGACCTCTTGTAAACATCTGGATTCCCAAATACAACAACCAACAGGGTTGGAGAAGTCGTGATTCACCCTTCCGATGGCTCTGCCCAGGCCTACCTATTAGTCCTCACTGGTCACGGTGGCCTCTGGAGTTTGCAGCCCCACTCAGGACGAGTACACTGTCCCTTTCTCCTCCAAATTGCCACTGAGAGCTTCTAAAACCGTCAGTGGTTTTTATAAGAGAGTCTCCCAAATGAAGTCCTGAGATGGAGTGGGGTGGAACGGACAGTAGGGGCAGGAGGGGATGGTGGCCAGGTCTGTGCACCGTCCTGCGTCTGCCACCTGCTTCCCAGAGCTAGGGGGAGCCTCCCACACCTCCCACACCTCAAAGCAGAGTCCTCAGACCACTGTGGGATGCAATCCAGCCTTTTCCTGGGCACCTGCCACCAGCTGTCCCCAGGACCCAGGGTGTCCTTCCCTGGCTAGGGAGGAAGAGCCAGCCCTGCCCTGAGCACAGAAAAGGGAGACATGTCCAAGGGAGTCAGCCACCAGGGACATGGGAATCACAGCCAACCCTGGGCTTGCAGGTTGAGAGTCCAGGTGGGTGGCCATGTTCACAAGGGTGGGAAGAAGACCTGAGGGTGACCAGCCGGATCGCAGGGGTGCTCAGACATTGAGTGAAGCTCCAGGTCACACTGGGAAAAGGTGCTTCCTTGTTACAGCTCTCCCATGCCTCTGACTACCTACCTCAAGGAGGAAACAGTCTTCAGCTAACGTGTCTTTAACACTCTCACTTTCCAACAGTGAGGCAGGCCTCAGGCACAGAGCTTGGCCAGGAAATAGCAACAACGATCCCGATAATCAGACAATCAACAGCAGCAAGGCCTTTCTGCCCTGTCCCTGCTCTGTGCCAGACTTGCTCTCAGCTCTGCAGGGACGAAGCTGTTAATTCCTGCAACTAGATGGTGTAGATTCTTCCATTATCTCCATTTCACAGGTGATGAAATGGAGACACAGAGAGGTTAGGTAACTTGTCCAAGCTCACACAGCAAAAAATCTCCAGAGTGGAATTTCAGCCAAGCAGTCTGGCTACGCTGCCTCAGAGCCGTTTCCTGCCCTGATGTAGTAACAACATTCCTTCCAGGGGCCTGTGTTTTACGTCCAGTGATAGGATACCAGCGTTCCACCTGAGGGAGACTTACGGGAGTGAAGAAAGTCGTGTGGGTGCAGGTCACCGACACCCCTGCTTCCATTGCGTGGAGCTGGGCACAATGCACTGACACGTGACACGGGGGCATGTGTGTGAGAGGTGGATAAGCCGTAATGGTCAGCTGTAAACATGATGGTGCGGGACGTGTGAAATGCAGTAGGAGATAGTGGAAGAAAACTCAGGCATTTGAGTGGTTAGGAGACCTTTCCAGAAATTTCCAGGGGTTGTCTCTGTTCTTGGTGCCCTCGAAACAGTAACCAGGCCAGGCTTGGCTGGGTCACCTGGACCCACATGTGAGGGTGTCTCTCTGAGCAGTTAAGAATGAGATGAGGGATTTGTCCCTGAGTCACCCAGAACAAAGCTACCGTGAGGACCCACACTGGGACTTCAGCTCCTGGCTGGGCTGAGGGACAGTGCACTGTGCCCAGCTCCATGCAGTGGCAGCAGGGGTGTTGGTGGCCTGCACTCTCTCCCATGGCAGCTTCTGTGCCAAGTCAGGTCACACACGGCTTCCAGTCCCGCGCCTCCCACCCTAAACCCTCATCACCTGTCTTTGGGGAAGTTGTCGGGACAGAGTTCCTCACAGTCAGACTGCTGTAAACAGCATGTTTGGGACACATGTGGCTCCGAGGGCACAGCCAACTTCTGGAGCTCTCTTTTGGCTTCCTGGGGCCCACAGACAGGTCCTGTCAGCGGGTGGCTGAGAGTGGCCAGGTTGTGCCATCCAATTAATTATGAAACAATTTGTTGTCACGGTCCGGGCGTCAAGGGCAGCTTCATTATTCAAGGAAAGGCAAGCAAGGGAGGCTGCACAGAGATGCAGAAACGGGCTGGGCTGGAACTCAGGGTGAAAGGGGCTGGAGCTGGGAGGAATGGGCAGGCAGGGGCCCTCGCCTGTGGGGCAGAGGCCACACGAGCCCCTGATTCAGACGCGCCTGGCCGTGTGCCCCAGGGATTTGGGCAGGAGGAGGGGACAAGGAAGGGAACTCCCAGTGAACAAAGTCCCTCCAGTCACTAGATTAACTGAGGGGAGGGCAGAGTAGTGTGTGTGGTGACAGCTGACACAGGGCATCCCTGGACTCATCCTAGGAGCGTCCCTCCACCCCTCATCCTCCTCCCAGGCAGGTGTAGGCCCTGGACTCTGGAGAGAGCCCAGGTAAGGAGCCCCAGCTGCCCCAGCACTGGGAGGCGACAGGCTGCACATCCCTGTCTGCTGAGGTTCTGTGGCAGCTGTCACAGCGGGGGCCCCTGTCCCTGACTCACCCTGCCCCCCATAGTCTTGGTAACTGTGGTGCCCAGCACAGGCAGCAGAGATGCACAGTAAGTATTTGTTAAACTCACTACTCAGGGAGGAAAGGAAGTGATCTATGGTATCTGCAGCTTTCCCCCTATTTGTGGGGAGTGAGGGGAACAGGTGGGTGTGTGAGGACGCGGCCTCTGTCCCCCAGAAGCTCAGCGTGGCATGAATGCATGGCACACTCAGCCAATGAGTCAGCACGTCAAGGGGTGACGCTCCCATGAGATGGGGCAGGGTCTGCTCTAGACCGAGGGTGGGAGAAGGCCTCCCTGGCACTGAAACCTAAAAAGAGAGCTTTGTAAAAAAAATGAAACTTCTGAGGGATATACGGGGAGGGAATTCCAGGCAGGGGCCCCACAAGCACCAGGGCCAGGAGCCAGGGGCTGACTGGAGTGGCCGGAGCATGAAGGGGGATAAGCACCACACTGGATTCTGTTCAGAGCAGGCCGGGAGTGGCTGGTGTGGTGCGGCCTCGTGAGTGTGTGTGAGAACCGTCCAGGCAGCCCCAGGTACGAGGGGACCCAAGAGACCACCAGGAGGCTGCGGTGTCCTCCAGGCAGGAGCCAAAGCATCTGGCATGAGCTGGCGTCCCTGGTGCTGGCAGATGTTAGGGTGACAGTGACACATG
This sequence comes from Galagoides demidoff, assembly GCA_963574575.1. Taxonomy (NCBI): domain Eukaryota; kingdom Metazoa; phylum Chordata; class Mammalia; order Primates; family Galagidae; genus Galagoides; species Galagoides demidoff. The sequence goes on from CAUYQV010111902.1 coordinate 25,176, forward strand.
CCCATGTCCAGGCTGGGGCTGGGCAGCCTGGATGCTGAGCAAACAAATCATTGCCACCACGGCCTGCCAAGGCAGTGATAGCCGGCACAGTGCTGTTTACAGTGATGTCCTCTGCCCGTGTTGGGCTGTCTCTGTGCCACCTGCTCCCCGTAGACACACCTGATGAAGACCGGGGTGGTGACACCTGCTGAGGACTCAGGGGTGTGGTCCATGGCCGACAACGTTAGGCTTCCACTGCCCCGCGCCACAGCTGTCCTGACTTCTCCCTCATGCAGGTGGTGCCACGAATCACACGGCACTCACCCTGTGGGAGCAAGCCCAGGGTCCTCCTGCCTCTGCCCTCCCAGCTTCAGCCACACCCACACTTACCCCGTGGCGTGACATTCCACAGGTGCTGGTGCACTGAAATGGGCCAGGAAAAAGCTGATGGGAGCCTCGGGAAGCCCTGGGCTGGGAGTGGGGAGGAGGCAGGAACCCTGGCTCGGGGGTAGGGAAGGCCCATGGCCCCTTCAAAAGGCAGCCACCTGCTTTAACCAGCCTGGGGACCTGCTTCAGGGCAACAGCTAGAGGTCAGGAGTGACTGGGCCTGAAGCCACATTGTGTCAGGAGACACAATTTGCACCTAAGACCCTTACACACACAAGCACACACAAGCACATGTGGATATACACTAACACACACACAGATGCAGACATACACATGTATACACAAGTGTGTAAACACTCATACAACACATATACACACGTACACACATGTATGTGCACACATACCTGCACAGACAGACATACATACACGTGCACACACATACACACGTGCACATATAAGCGAGCACACATATGCCCGTGTGCACACCCAAGTGCCCTGGTCCAGAGGCCCACCTGCCGTGCAGGAGGGCCGTGCTCTCTGTCCGCTCTGACTCCCAGCAAGACCCCAGGTCTGCCCAGAGCCTGGGCCCCCATCCCGTCCACACCCTCAGCCCTTTATGCCAGGCTCTGCCTGCTGGGAAACCTCCAGACACCCATGAAATTCATAATCTTTTGTTACATTGTGTATCAACTTCTGCAATGAAGATTAATTTTTCCAGTTGCCTTTGGAAGAAGAAAGAGGGTGAATCAAATGACGTTTCTTGAAATTAACAATAGTCATTATATCTGAATAAAAAGGCTGCCCAGAAAATAGGCTCAATAACTGAAATTATTCCTACCATCCCATCAGTCAGAGTAAATAAAAATCTCTGGTTGCTAAGAGACACCAACCTGGCATTGGTGACCAACCCCCAACTCCCAGGACAGTGGGTTATACCCAAAGGATGGACCCGGCAGATGTGAGCACTGGAGCCTGAAGGGCCGCGATCTGTGGGCTGGTCCCACTATGATGTGGCTCAGGGCAGGGCACCAGCACTGCTGCTCTGATTCACGGAAGAGCCCTGGGTGCAGGTAGCCATTCCGAAGGGGAAGGAGCAGGGTGGGTTGGCCACATCCACCCTAGGTGTCCGCCAAGTTGGGGGTCAACCTAGGGCTCATGGAGGCTGGATCCCCGAAACTGTCAGCTCCCTGTGGGCCAGCTCAGGTGAGGCCAGGGGTGCAAGGAGATGTCCCGTCCCCTCTGCCAAGCCTGACTCTTGCTCCTTTAGCCCCCTAACCCCAGACCACCAACCTCCACACACAGCTACTGGCTGACCACACCTCCCGCCCCTGACCCCCACTACAGGGAGCTCAGAACTGTTGGCCAGAGAAGGCAGGAAGCTGCATGAAAAGGGGGTGAATCTAAAGACAGTGTAATCCCGACCCTGCCTGGTCAGTTCATATGAACTGGCCACCACTGCCTGGTAGCTCTGAGCAGTGCTCATGGGTCTGTAACATGCTTTGGCGTGATATGGCCACCTCAGGCTGCACCCAGCTCCCGAGACACGTCTGACTAGTACACACTGCAGCTGACGCCGTGGGGCATAAGGCCAGGTCCTATCAGCAAGCATCCACAGCCACTGAGAAGAGGTGTGGGGGGAGATGTGGCCTGCTGAGCCCTCAAACACTCTGGAATCTACAGGCAGGACTTTGCTCAGGGAGTCCTCAGGACCCAGTGAAATGGGAAGCCTAATGATGGTATGCTACGCACAGTGGCCCCACCACACCAGCCAAGGGTGCGAGTGCACACATGCACACACATGTACACACACACATACACACGTAACACATGCACAAGAGCTCACACATGTGCACACACATGCACCTGGGGGTGGTGGGTGGGGACGGGGCTGGGCCTCCTTGTGCCCCCCATCCCTGCTCTCAGCACACTGACTTCACTGCAGGTCCTTGGCCAGGTCCCTGGACACATGTCACTTGAAAAGCAAGTGATGGGGTAGGGGTCGGAGGTGTACATCTCAGAAACAAGTGGGGTTTGCAAGCCCAGAGCAGTCAAAGAGTGGCAGGAAAACTAGAGGAGGAGACTTCAAATCCCATAAGAAAGTTTGCTGTGCATAGCAATGCACCTGGAGAGAAGCTCCTTCCTGAGATTTCTGTCTCCCCTGAGCCAGAGTGAGCGTCCCCTTTCCTGAGATTCTTGTCTCCCCTGAGCCAGAGTGAGTGTCCCCTTTCCTGAGATTCCTGTCTCCCCTGAACCAGAGTGAGTGTCCCCTTTCCTGAGATTCCTGTCTCCCCTGAGCCAGAGTGAGCGTCCCCTTTCCTGAGATTCCTGTCTCCCCTGAGCCAGAGTGAGCGTCCCCTTTAAACCTCTTCCTTTTGCCAAGGGGTGTTTTCCCCCCTCCCCTCAGCCACAAAAGGCTTTAATGAAAATAACTTCTGGCAGCTGTGTTTATGAGAGGCGGATGCGGGATGGGATGTGACATTTCAGTGCACGTAAAATGTATAAATCTGCACGGGACGCAGCTCTGAGATCCAAACAGGACTCCACTTTGCTTCCAGGTCACTGGTGGACCTGAGCCAGGAAGCTGTGGAGTGGCCTGAGCCTCGCTGCCCCAGGCTGTGTGAGTCTGCCCTGGTGAGGCGTCCACAGCCCCCTGGAGTTTGGGCTGGGCAGGCTTTTCTCTATTGAAGTAGCTTAGCAGTGTGGCTCTCACAGGGACATCAGGTTCAGGAATGGCTGGACCCAGGAGCTCAACAGCACCTCCTAGAGGCTCCTCCCTGCACGCCCTCCTCTCCCATTGCTCCTGCTCAGGCAGGCACCCACCCCTCTACCAGCTGTAGCAGCGTCCAACTCTGCACCACGGTTCAGCCTCCCTGACATGAAGAGAAAGACTGTTTCTTCCCTACTGTTGAGGAGAATACTGGAAACAACTGTCCCTGACCTTGGGCGGCGCCTGTGGCTCAAAGGAGTAGGGTGCCGGCCCCATATACCGGAGGTGGTGGGCTCAAACCCGGTCCCAGCCAAAAACTGCAAAAAAAAAAAAAAAAATTGTTGCAGACCCAGCTTCAGCCACACCCACCCCTGCTCTGATCTTGGAGTCCAGCCCAGGATCATGTGCCCCTGATAGGGTTAGCAGTGGAGACCAGGAGAAGGGGAGGTGGCTTCCCAAGGAGCAGGGGAGGCAGCGTTCTGGGTGGGGGAGCTGTCCGAGGAGGCAGGTGTCCAGGGAAGGCCTGGGGCATCCTTAGCCTATCAACATGTGATAGGAAGTCAGGAAGGGACCAGGGTCAGCAGCAGGGTCAGCTCTGGGACCCTCCAGAGGCAGGGCAGGAGATAAGACTGAGGAAAATGGACTCAGCCTCAAAAAACCTCTGAGCATCCGAATTCAAGGTGTGGCCCCTGCCCTTGGGGAGTTCCACATGCACATGACCTCCCAGTGCTCAGCTGGTGCTCAGTGCTTGTGACGAGGGGGTAGATGGGAGATGTGGTGGGTGGGCAGGAGGATGGGTGAATGAGAGATCCAAAACCGCAGCTGTGGTGGGCAGAACGCTGGGTCCTACTCCCTGGGCCTGTGACGATGTGGCTTACTAGCAAACGAGCAGGTGGGAGAGAGGGACCTGAGCTGAGATGGTCCTGAATTGCCCAGTGGGTCCTAAATGCCATCACCAGGGTCCTTGTGAGAGAAAGGGGAGGGAGAGATTGGAAAATGATGTCCTTGAGGACAGAGGACAGTGGGGCAAGCGGGACAGGCAGGCGGCCTCTAGAATCCAGAAAGACAGGGAAGGGCCCTCCCCGTGCCCCACCTCTGGCTGGTGAGGCCCCTGCTGCAGCCCGGACCTCCACAGCAGGAGTTGAGGGGCAGTGCCGTGCGGAGCCCACTGGGCCTTCACCTCTGTGCCTAGCGAGAGAGGTGGGCACGGAGAGGCCTAGCCATCCTCACTGTCAGGTCTGATTCTCCACACCAACATCTATGTCTTTGTTAAGGCATCATTATCTCACAGACACGTGGCCAGAGCCCAGAGGACTCTATTCTTCAGCATTTATCCCCCTCTCTGGGCGACCTGGCCTCTCACAGGCCAGGAGGGCCTGCCAGTCAAGCTGGAGTTCATTAGCCTGATTTCATGTGTCTCAGGACCCCAGTGCCTTCAAGAGACATGAGATAAATTCAAAATGGGTTACGGAGATGCCCACAGAGCAAATAACTCACAAATTATCTCACTGCTAAAGGGGAGTAAAAGCCACATCTCTCCTCTAGACAATATAACAAAATAGGACAGGAGCCAGGGAAATGTCCTGCAGAAGTTAAGGCCCTCGTGGTTGCCTCACCTGATGACCCTCTTCAACTGGCACCTGTTACCAGATTACATTTTTCAAACTTAACATATTATCTTACGAGAAGCAATGAAAGTCCCCAAAGGAGGGCGTGATCAGGAACAAACCTGTTTCTCATATGACCCAAAGGGGCTTGTGGCCTTGGGGTGGGTGAACACAGCCTGTTTCTGGCTTCCTCCACAGCCCAGAATCCGTTCAACAAATATTTCCCCAAGCTTGTCGGGTCAGGAGCTGGCCCAGCTCAGGACACACAGAAGGGCTGAGACAAGCACGCTCCCCACACCCTGGCTATCCCAAGACCCTGGGGACAGAGAGACACGGGGGGGCATCCAGACCAGAGTGAAGGCAGAGCAGAGGTGGAGAAAGCCATACCCAGGCAGGGGCAGGACATCGGGGACACCGGACAGACGTCCTTACAGAAGTGGCATCAGGCTCCGGGGGATGTGTGTCAGCTGGGGGGCCGAGGGCAGTTGGAGCTGGAGGGAGCAGAAGGCCACCTCCACTGGCCCTGTCCCATAGAGGTGGCATAGGAGTGCCCTACCTATTCTTAAATCTTCAGGAGCCATGTTAAAGAAGTGAAGATAAACAGATGAAATCAATTTGAATGCTATATTTTTTAACATCCGAAGTGCTGTTTCTATGTGTGATCAGTGTGAAGCGCTGTTACCAGGAACTTGCGTTTTCCTCTTTAGGGGCAAAGTCTGTAAAACGTCACACATGTGTTACACGTGTTTCACACCCCTGACCCCAGCCAGCTAGGACCAGGCCTGTTCCCTGTGGAATTGCACATCTCCACCGCTCCGTTAATCTTCATGGGATGTCAGGGACAAGGGGCCATAGTGGACTCCAGCACAAAAACGGTCTCTGAGAGACTGACCGGGAGGTGGATGCCGCTGCTGAGCACTGCAGCTCTCAGCTCTCGGAGGCCCGGGGGTGGGGGATGGGGGGAGGAATTGCATCGACATGTCAGGTCCGTTCTGACTGGGGTCTTCTGAGGACGCCCCTGGATGGGAAAAAAGGCTGCTGGGAAAGTGGGGAGGGGAGGGATGGTGCACATAGTGGCGTTCGGCCCCACTGGGGCAGGTGAAGCAGGACAGGACCAGGAAGGCAGGAGGGCACCTCGTCTGCACAGGTGCCTGAGGCCCCTGGCCAGGCTATGGGGCAGGGCTCTCTGTGCATGGCTGGCATTATACTCAGTCCCACACCCTCAGGGCTTTTGGAAGTGGCCAGATTTTAAAAAACCCTTCATATAGTGCCAATGGGAGTGATGCCACATGTCAGAGGTGGTGTTTGTGCCAAGAAAAGGTGGAGTGGAGTGAGGGGGAGGCTGAACGGGCCTGGCCAGGGCGGGCACCTGGGGGGATCTGATGGTTCAATGGAGTGAGGGGGAGGCTGAGCCGGCCTGGCCAGAGAGGACACCTGGGGAGATCTGATGGGACAGTAGAGTGAGGGGGAGGCTGAGCTGGTCTGCCAGGCAGATGCGGGGTAGACCCAGGGAAGGAGGGGCCGTGCTGCGCCCCAGGGAGAGCAGACAGGAGGATGCTCAGCCAGTGCAGGGGAGCCTCGGGCCTTGGGCCTTCACTGGCTGTGGGGGCAGCTGGAGCAGGCAGAGAGCAGACCCCGAGTGTGATAAACCATCTGAGTGCCTCCTCCCCCCGGGCTTCCACCCGACAACGCCAGGTCACCAGTGCTTATTTCTGTGTTACACTTGGGGTTGACATATGATCTTGACAATAATAAAATCTCTTTCTTAAAAAAAAAAAAAAACCAACAGCACTTCGCACTTCAGATGTTTCCACTACTTTGGCCTGTCCAGGCAGATTCAGGAGAGTTTTTTGTCCTGATGACGAAAGGACAGAGACGGATGGAAACACACACACACACTTATGCCAGGAGTGCGGAGGACGGGAAATGCTTTGTGCATAGGTGATACGTGTGCACAGAGACGCTTAGACACCGAGGCTGTGAAAATGGGAGAAGGGGAGGAAATGGGGCAGGGAGGAGAAGGCAGAGCCTCCCAGCTCCACTGAGGGTCTGGGAAGGGTGTCCAGGGTCCACGTCTAAGGAAATCTTTCCACACGTTCCCATAATTGAAAGCCGGCAAGTCTTGCATCCCTGGGATCACCGTGTTGGGGTGTGGGATTTCTGGGATCGCAGTAGTTGGGGTGTGGGATTTTTAGGGAACCCTTTCTGCCCATGACACACCGGATGTAGGACAGCGTCGGCAAGAGCCCTGGGACCTTGGCTGTGTCTCTAGTTGACCTGTAGCTTTTCCTGTCCGGCCCTTGGGGTTGCCCACTGGGTGGCACCTGTTTCCCAGCCGTGTCTCCTCCCCTGAGGGCCACAGTGTCCAGCCAGTGAGGAGCAGAAATGGAATTCTTTCTCTTTCCCTCCATGTCTGACCATAACTTTGGGAAGACAAATGGGTCACTTTCCAGGGAGGAAAATGTTGCTTCTCTGACACGTCCTCACTGCACCCCGGAATTATTAGCAAGTCACTTGACAATGCCCCTGAAGTGGGGAGAGTGGGGATCTCTCGGGCTCCAGATGATTTCTCAGCGAGGGGACGCCACCCTCACGTCTTGATAGGTTTTTTTTCTCCTCTTTTAGCCACACACAAATTTGAGACATAATTTGATGTGAATTACCTGCAAATTGTGTACGGAACTTGAGGACTAAGTAGCTTTTTGCAGGCTCAGTATGAATTTTCTCTTTTGTCCAAAGCATATGAAATACTCTTTCTGAATTGTTAAAATTTTCTTCCATGCATAAAAATGAGGTTTAAATCACCCAAAAGGTGACAAAAATGCATTAGACAATTCTTGGAACTTTAATAACTATTTATACATTTTAAGGAATCTGTTAGTTCCCAAGTCCTTATTCTAAGTGGGTGGGAGAAAATGGGCATCAGCCTGTGGTTGGGGAGAAAATCAGAGTCCTCCGGGGCTCCTGGAGAGGGCCCAGAACCCAAGTGACAGGCATGAGCTGAGCTTGCTATGCAGCCCCCACAAGGGCTTCCAGCACTAGGCAAGGCGGTGCCCCCGTGGCCCACAGCACAAGTTCATAAACAGTTTCTAGCTGGTGCAGGGGACGTCTGGGCCTCCTGGCCGTCCCTGGGGCCTCCTGGCCATGGGGAGCACAGAAAGAGCCCAGATGTGCATCCTTTGAAAGTGTGTGTGTTGTGTGCAAAAACAAGTGGGTTGTGTAGAAAATAAAATGATATTGATGTCTAGGACTGTGAGCCCATGAGAGGAAGCTGCTGGTGACCCCAGGGCAGTTTGGGCAGGAAGGGGCCTGGAGGGTTTTAGCCCCAGGTAAAGAACGTGTGGCTTCAGTCCCCAGTCAGTGTATCACTGCTGAGCGCTGGCCTCCGTTCCCGGTCCTGGCACCTGGGCAGTCCCTCCCGTAGGGCACTAGCTACAGTGGACATGGGACAGTGGAGGGAGGGATGGCGGGAAAGATGGAAGAGGGAACAGAGTAGCACATTGCAGACTCAGTAACGACAGGGAGGCTGCTTGGGTTTAGCCCCAGGGCACGCCTGGTGCTTCTGGCCTGGAGGAGAGGAGCCATACTCACTGAGTAAACCCCCCACCAACTGACTTCTTAGGGCCTGAACCAGAAGTCTGTGCACCATGCCATTCTCGCCACAGCAGCCACGGCCTTGTCACAGCCCTCAAGACACCTCAGCTTCCCTGGCAGAGGGCATCTGCTTTCATTAGTCCCAAATCTCTCTCTCCTGTGGACTGAGGGCTACTCCTGGGCCTTGCCACCTACATGGGTTGGGGCTCTGTCCATCACTGTCCTGATTCTATCATAGTGGTCACCTTCGTACCTTGGGCTCTGGCTATTCCTGAAGATCCCGATAAATACTAAAGAAAAAAATATTATCCATTTTAGCACCATCAAAGGTGATGGGGTTTTTTTCCAGTGCAAATAGACCAACTGCATCTGTACCCATAATTTCATGTACTTTGCTGCCAAGAGAATGAGGCTCTTGCCAGCTCTTCCTAAGGAATGGAAATGTTTGTGAAACTCCTGGAGTTCTACAAACTGCTCCTGAATCTGGTGACAGTTGGTTTTCACATATAGCCGTCCCCTTGCTGAGCATCAGCTGTCCCCATGTGTGCTTGGTTAAGGGGACCTGTGAGCGGGAGCAGCAGGCACTTAGTGTGAGTGTGTGAGTGTGTGCAATTGTGTATGAGTGTGTGTGTGCACACGGGAGTGTGTGTGATTGTGTGTGTGCTGTGAGTGTGTGCTTATGTGTGAGTTTGTGCATGCGTGTATATGTGAGTGTGCATGAAGGCATGTGAGTGCACATGTGTGTGCAGGTGTGTGATGCATGTGTAAGTGTGTATGAGTGCATGTGTGATTATGTGTGTGTGTGTACCGTGAGAGTGTATATATGTATGTACCGTGGTGCATGTGTATGTGTGAATGTGTTTATATGCATGTGTGCATGTGTGTGCATGTGAGAGTGTATGGTTCATGTGTGTGTGTATGTGTACCTGTGTGCATCTGTGTACATGTGCACTCCCAGTGGCAGAGAGTGGCTAACTCTACCCTCTCCCAGAGAGGCAAGTTGAAACTTCCTTCCGCAGGCCTCCGGCAGGTCTGGCCCCCACTAGCATGCCCATCATCTAGCTGTCTTGCTGTCCACAGGCTCTGCTTGGGCACACGGCACCGGGAGTCACTTCTCAGTGAGTCAGTCACTGTGGTTTATCTGCCAACCACAGCAATAAAGAGGCATCCCCCAAGCCCTGTCCAGTCTCTCAAACTCCACTGGCAAAATTGAGGATGGCAGCCCCATCCTCTCCAGAAAGCCATAGAGGTGCCATCTCTCCTGCCAGGGCTCCCACTGCTGTTTTTACTTCTGGCACCAGACGTAATCCACATTTCAGAGCTGTAGGGTGCCTTGTTCTTCCCCCTCCCCATGGAGGTAAATCATTGTCAGGAGCTTCTTTACAGACCCCAAATTGTCCCTGGTTGGTGACTGGCCTGGCAGGCATGGGTGCCGGGAGGCAGGCAGCAGTGGGGCGGTGTTGGCCTGCACCATCAGGGTGGCCCGTCCAGGGACTTGCTGACTCAGGTGGTAGTTTTGTGGGTGATTTTGTTTTAATTCTACAGAACAGGCCAGGGAGCTGTTTTTAGGAGTGGTCTTGAGCACAAAGAACTTTATTTAAAAGTAGATTTGACAATGTGAGATAGACTATGTACAGCTTCCTCTCTGGCAAACAGACTCACTTGAGATTTTTTAAATTCCCAAGTAAATGACTTGGAAATACTTTCTCCCTTAAGGTCTGATCCCAGAGAGGTCCTGACAGGCAGCATTTATCACCAGAGCACCTGCTCGTCTGCAAGCAGCTGATGAGACAAGAACTTATTTTTTAAGAAAGTGGAAGCGTGGCCTGTGGTAACGGTGTGTCAGGCACAGAAAGCATCTTGTGGCAGGAGGACTTAACCCACCTCAAGCCGCAGAGGCGATTTGGGGAATTTTGGGTTTGGGTATTTAACTCCTTTCTTAGCAGGAGAGTAAGTCACTGTCAGTGAAGGGCTGTGAGTTTGCCTAGTTCAGGTTAGATGTCACCGTCACCTCCCTCGGGTAATATTTGAGTTCAGCAGTCTCACAGGCCAGCAAACTGGAGCTGGAGAAAGGCTGGCGGCAACAGGGTGGGGTGGGGGCTCAGAGCTCCGCCAGCCAGCCCAGGTCCACCCCAGGCCTCTGTGAGGCCACTCCTGAGCTGGACTCTAGGGTCAGCATTCAGTTTGATGCTAAGACCAGGCATATCCTTGTCCAGCTGCTCTGTCCTCCTACCATCGTTAGATTGAGCTGTGCTGTGCGGACAGTCACCAGGTGACTCAAGCCTTTGTCCACCCCGGCCCTCTCCCCTTCTTCCCCCTCTGTCTTCCCCTCCCCTCTCTCTGCCCCCTGCCCTTCCTTCTCTCCCTCTCTTTCCCTCCACCTCTTTTCCCCCACCCCCTTCTCCTTCCTGCTTGTACTATATCTCCCCCTTTACCCCCCACACCCCCAGGGCTTGAATGGACTTTGTCCTAAGTGACATCTTAGGGAGCACCCTGGACCAGCCTCCACTCTCGTGATAGGACAGCGGTACCAGCACCTGTCCAGTGTTCTGGGTGAGCCTTGCTGCGTTTGTGGCGATAACATGCTCTATCCACCGTACGTGACTGGGAGCAGGGACTCATTCCTACGCCATCTTCCAAAGGCACAGGGAGACCGAGGGACAGGGTTGTTCCCACACCTGCATAGGGACACGTCCGATCGCTTGGCTGGACATGATGGTGTTGAGTGAGAACATGGGAACACAGCCACTCTCTGCAGTGGCCAAGACCCAGGCAGCCTAACTCCTGGTGTTCCCTGGCAATCGGGATATGGGAGGTAAGTTTAGAGGTTCAGAGATGATCCTCAGTGTAGCACAACCCCAGGGGAGCACAGCTGAGGCTGAGGAAGGGCTGGTGTCCATGCTCAGTGGCTCACGGCCCCCCAGACGTCTCCGGGCAGTAAGGAGCACTCCACGTTCTCTGCTACCTGGCTGCTCTGTCACAGTTCCCTGCCCTCCACCCAGCTTCTCTGAGTCCACCTGTTCCCGACGTATAATGGACTGAGGGGCTTCCCCAGGAGTACCTGGCGGAACAAGGGGAGGCCCTGAACCACGTCAGCAGACAGTGACCAGCTTCCTTGGGGGGCTCATGGCAGCTCCTAGCTCCGGGCACATAGCACTGACACAGCTGGCCTGAGAGAGACAGAGGAAATGGCCACAGGCCCCCCACCCCATGAGGTGTGAGGGCCAGGCCAAGCAGCGGCCTTTCTGGAGAGGTGGGAGGATGAGGCCTCTGGCCATAGCCTGGCTCTGGGTCAAGCTTCAGCCCTCCAGGTTTTCTTAGATGCTGTGGCCAGGTTTTCCTTCTCAGAGACTCCACCTCTATGGCTCCAGGGGCCAGATCCCTGCTTGCCCCGAGTCCACAGGGAGCACACTCACACACACACACCGTTTGGTCTGCCCCAAGACTTCCAAATACCTGGGTGTCTCTCAGCCCAGGACTCAGGAAGTGGGGGAAGGGCAGTGAGAAACACGTTGGTGCATTTGTGTGGATGCTGATATTTGGTATGTGTAATCGGGCATTGCTTAATAACAGAGACTTGTTCTGATGCGTCCTTGGGTGACTTCATCACTGTGCATACGTCACACGCGTAGATGGCACAGCTGCTGCACACCAGGCTGTGTGGTGCAGCCCACACTGCCGGGCCACACACCCGCTGGGCCACACACCCACTGGGCCACACACCTACCGGGCCACACAACCAGCTAGGCCACACAACCACTGGACCACACACCCGCCAGGTCACATATCTGCCAGGCCACTCACCCACCGGGCCACACACCCACCAGGTCACACATCTGCCAGGCCACACATCTGGCAGGCCACACACCTGCCGGGCCACACATCTGCACAGCGCGTACAGCTCAACATGCTGGACCTAGTTTGTGCGATATGGAAAAGGAACCATGAAACAGCTCTGAGACCTTACAGGACCACCGTGGTACACGCAGCCTCTGGTCAAATGTAGTCATGCAGCAGATGCCTGCATATGGGGGTGGGTATGTGCATGCATGTGGGAGTGTGTGCGTGCACACGTGTGGGAGTGGGAGTGCACACATGTGTAGGAGTGTGTGCGTGCACACGTATATGGGTGGGTGTGCATGTGTATGTATTTGACTATTCCATATAAATCAGCACCCATTACTGCCTTCTCAGCATGCCAAGTATTATGCGAGTCCACAAAAATATAAAGTCCTTGGTTGCTGTTGAGGAAGTAAAATTCTTCACCTTATTTTGCTGCAAGGAAATTTCTAGACATGCCCAGGATGAGGTGTAAAGCTGTGTGTGAGTTTATGTGTGCCTTTGTGTATGTGTATGCATTATATGTGCATGTGTGCACATGCGTGTGTGTGTGTGTACTTGGGCGTGTGTGTACCTGTGTGCACTGTGTCCAGGCATGTATCTGTGTGCCTGTGTATTTGTGTGTATAACTGGTTTTGCATTTCTTTTTATCTGAAATGTTCATTATAAAACCTCAAGTTTAATCAAGGAGTTTATCAAAGGACCATTTATTATTTCCAGAGGCGTCAGGCATTTTATTTTCACATGGTCTACATCTTCCTAAAAGTATCTGTTTTGAATAGATAGACTAACCTAAGATTAATCTCCCTTTAAGCTTAAAAAAAAATGATGAGAAAAAGACTTGGCATCTATCTGAAATCACGTGAATTTTCTTACCCGGGTATGTTTTATGCCACGTTTGCTAATTAGCATTTACTGCTGGAACCAGGACATTTTCTTAGGTGTTCGTCCGCACCAGCAAATCCCCATGCCCTGGACTGACGGGTCAGGGGGAAGTTCATACAGCTTGACACCAGGCAGGGCCTGTCTGGGAACCACGTGGCTGGATTTGGAGCCACTTATACACATTTCTGTAGCAAGTGATCAGAAAAATTGATTTGGATTCTGTTTTAATACTGTTTTTACCAGCATGTGGGGTTTGCTTTTTTGTTTGTGCTTTTTTTTTTTTTTTTTTTTTGGTGCAAATGCTGTCTAGGAGCTGGGAGATTCCTGTGTGGATATTGTAAAAAGTTACACCTTTTCCTGAAGGCATTTAAGCTAAAAACGTCAGAAAATTTATGAAAGGAGAATTTTTTTTCAGTCACCAAAGTGATACATGAGCATAGCCATCCCTGCCCCGGGGCTTGGGGGCTATTTGGGACTTACAGGAACTCTGTCAACCATCACCAGGTCCATGGGGCATAACTGAGCCTGGTGACAGCCAGGGCAACTGATCACTTGCTGGGCGTGAGGTGTGGAAAGATGCCTCCCTGGAGTGAGGCAGGGCCGGGCTTTCTCGGGCAGCAGGTTATGGGGGTCATCTGCTCTGCTCGAGCACCACCCTGAGGACTTGGGGCCACCTGGTGGGCAGAGGCGCCTCTCCGCTGAAACCACCAATCTTGAACAGCCTGTCCCGCCCAGGTGGGTGGGTCCCTGAGCACAAAGGTATCAGTCACTCTTGTCCTCCACCAGCCCAGGCGCAGTCTCCACAGAGCCCCAGGCCAGCCACCTGCCGCCCTGGCCCTGCGTCCTCTGGCCCATGGCCCTGCCCAGCAGCGCCACTGTCTGCAACTTTGTCCATTCCTGTATTGACTCAGGAGCTTCAGCCTCCCCAGACACAGTGTTGGACGCAAAGTCCTGGCAGCCCGTGCACCAGAGCCAACCCCCACATAGAAGGTACCCCATAAATATGTGTGGATTGACAGTGTGGGTCCCTGTAATTGCACCCAAGGCAGGATTCAGATCAGCTCTAGCACCTGGACAGCACCCCCCACCTGAAAATACCTGCTTCCCAGGCACTCAAAGTACATCCTGCTCTCAACCTGCAGGACAACAGAACAGAGGTGGGTGGGCCGGGGTCGGGGTCTCCCCGACTTGCCTTGCATTTTCAGAGACCCAGACCCCATCTTTGCTCTCTGCTCCAACATTGGCTCCACAGCCAGGCCTCCTGCCTCTTCCCCTTCCCAGGCTTGATGTGGGGGAGAAATTACCTCTCTCTGAGGTCGAGGTGAAAATATAAAGATGGCCCTTTGCCCGGGGGGATGTGAAGAGGTAAAAATATTTAACTTATCCTGGCTAGATGACATGTGAGTTCAGATCTCTAAACGAAAAAGAGGCGTCACTTCACGGAGGCTCTTCAGGGACATCGGGGTCCCCCCAAGTAATGGGCTCACTTTGAGGAAGGCTGACTCAGGGTCCTGGGAGAGAAGGACAAACTCTTGGACATGCCACATCAGGGAGGGGGCTGGGTGCCCCACAGCTGGACACCCAGGAACGCGCAGCTGCCTGGGACCTCAGCCTCCCCACCCCTTGGAGATGAGCCACTCCCTGCTCTGGACAGCAGAGAGATCGGTGAGCAGCTTCTCCCCTGCACAGGGGCCACCGTCAGAAGCCGGCTCCACGCGCGTGGGTGACGGGCGCCGATAGTGCTGACAGAGCCCAAGTGAAATGCCATCCGAGCGCGTCCGAGGCACCACTCGAGAGCTGCAGTGAGGCCTGTTGTGCTTTCAGAGGCTGATGGCTAAATCCTTCATTCTTTCAGCTCCCAACATATGGCATGAAGTGGGGTGTGAAAGATGAATTTCTCTGGGTAGGTGCAGAAAACACGCGCAGCGTCTTTGCCGCTTGGCTGCATGGGAAGATCAAAACAGCCGTGCTTCTGAGAGCAGGATGTTAGTGTGCAGAGCCCAGGCCTGCAGACTGCTGATGCCGACACAGAACTAATGCCTGCTTGGAGTAATTAGCAGGTCACGCAGCAGGCACCTCGCAGCCAGGCAGGGAGAGGATTAGCTGGAGACAGACACCTTCCCTCCACCCACCGAGCTCTGCTTGCTATCTGTGCCGCCGTGGCGGGGGGGGGGGGGTCACGGGTACTCAGCACCCCCCTGCAAACTCTCCCTGGCCTAGCACAGGGATGCTGTGTTGTCCTGGCACTCGAGTGGTGCAGGACAGGCTGACCGCAGTGGGGAGTGCCCAGCATCCCTACCCTGGCACCACCCTTGCTGAGCCTGAGGTCACCACAGAGGAGGGGGTGGTCACACTGTCTGGGTCTGGTTACACTGTCTGGGTCTGGCCCCAGAAATACTGCCAGCACTCAGCCCACGAGCTTCTATGTGCGTTTGGGGGCCACACCAGGAGCAGAGAGCACTCAGGATCTCTGAGCCCAGCCCGTGGGCTGTGGGGAATGAGAGAGGGGCTGCATTTGGGAAACAACCACCCCAACAACTCGTCCAGCCCCAGAAACACTCATCTTCCTCTGGGAGATGGATCTGTACCCATCTCCCGTGTCCAGCCTGTCTCTCTGCAGCTGGCACTCTGGGCTGGACTCTGCCCTGTTGAGTTGGATCTGCTGCCACTCTGCGCTCTGGAGGAGGATGTGGTCCTCTTGAGCCAAGCTCACCCACCACCACAGCCCACCATGGAGCCTGCATTAGGCCTTGGACATCTGCCCAGCCCCCGTCCTGCGTCCCCCTTCTCCCAGGCCAGCTCCATACCAAGCTGGACAATGGCCATCCCCAGGGACCCCCTCCCCAGGCAGGCCTCGGTCTGCACCCCCTGAGCTTATAGGAAGCAGACAGAAGGATAAGAGCACATCCCCCAAGGATAGAGACCCCCTGCAGGGGGATACCCCAGGCACCTCCCACTGCCGGCACATGGGCCGTCCTGGACACCATGGGATGCTCTGCGGCATCCCTGGCCTCCACCTGCAGCATCCCTGGCCTCCACCTGCTGGACGCCAGTGCAAGCCCCAAGTAGCAGCATCCAGGGACAAATGTTCGGGTTACACTGTTTTCGTTTCTAAGGTAAAGTTGGAGTCGTAGTTGAGCCCTTCACTCCGGGGTGTGCTGAACACCTTCACGCCGTGCGCATTAGGTGGGAACCCGCCAATCACCCTGCCTCCTCCTCCCTCCCCTCCCCCCACGAGACCACACTTGAGTTTCCCTTTCCTGTGGGCTTGTAGTTGTTTATATACTGGCTTCATATTAGTATTGAGTACACTGGATACTTGCTGTTCCATTCTTGTGGTGCTTTACTGAGAAGAGTGCATTTCCTCTCCATCCAGGCGCACACAGCAGGTGTATTTCTTACAGTATTCTCTGGTGGCCGTGGGCCCTGGGTTGCTCCCAGGGCCTGGCAACTGTGAGGGCGCGTGTGCCTCTGCAGCCCATGAGTGGACGCCGGCTCTCCTGGGCATCTCCGAGATGCAGCTGCTCACTGTGCAGTACGTGAAAGTTGGGCACAACCTTGAGTCCCAGCCGTCAAAGTTACGGCAGGGTGACCCGGCTGCTTGTAATTACATGCTTTTTTATTTATCTGTGTATCTATCTTAAAGTCACAAAAACTTTGTACTTGAGCTGCAGATTCAAACGTGCTCAGTAAATCCAATTACCAGCGATGTCGTCTGTGGAGGGCGGGGGTGATCGTGTCTAGTTTATCATGTCATTTTTTTCCAGAGCACTTGGAAGGATTTTGCAATTAACCTGCTGTTCCATTTGATTGAAGTTTAGAGTTCTTGATCTACGTGTGTCAGAGTAGATCAGGCCTGGTGTGGGCCGCCTGCCAGTGATGCTGGGGGGACCCCGAGGGCAGTGCCCCCCGTCTCCTTCCCTGTAAGCCTTCCCTCATCACGTCCTCGGTGCCCTTGTCTGTGTGATACTTTAGGATAAAGCAGTGAACCTGGGGGGTGCCACCCCCTATGTTGAATTTACACTCTGACGGGGGCCACTGGACGTTACAAAGACCTCAGAGACCAAGCTCAGGATCAGCAGTGGGGGCAGGCATCGGGCCCTCCCCAGGCAGGCCTTGGTCTGTCCCCCCACCCCAGGCCACTCACTCCTTTCCTCAGTATGCAGTTGAGCCCCAGCTGTGCCAGGCCACTCCACAGCAGGTCCCCCATCCTAGGGCACCTTCCTGGTTTGAGGACACAGGGAACACATTTGAACAGGCTGGCAAGTGGCAAGTGGCAGACAGTGTAGCCTGGCGGGATGGGCATAGTCAACCTGCCACACAGGAGATGCCTGGGGGGGGGGGGGGGGGACGTGTGCTGGGAGCAAAGGCTTTGCTTCTACAGAGTATTACCCTGATGTCACAAAGACATTACAGCCCCACCCCATGTTCTTCCCCACTCCACTTCTTCCCTCCACCTGGAGAACAAGACCTGTGTGGCCGTCTGAGTGACCATGTCAGGGCATCTGGACCCTGGAGGAGGCCCCTCTGCTGCCAGGGTTGGGACTCCCTGTGTTCACACCCGACACTTGCCCCATGGGGCCTCCCTCCCCAAATCTCGTCCTTCTCATTTTGATTTTAAGCACATTGGATTTAAACAGTATTTACACAGAGCTGCTTTATGTTGTATTTTTCATTTGGCAATATTAATTGTGACCTTTCAGAACTCCCAATTAAACTTTTCCAATAAGATGAAAAGGTTGAGCCAGAACGGGGGTGTGGGCGGCAGGCGGTGCAGGGGAGTTGCAGCCTCTGGGCAGGGTGGGCGGCAGCATGTGGGTGGGTGCTGGGAAGCCTGGTCCCTGTTCCGGTGTGGGGAGAAGAGACGGCAGTAGAGGGGAAGGCCCAGGCCCAGGTCCAAGACCAGGCAGACAGCCCTCGTGGCTCAGAGGCAGCAGGAGTAGTCTGAGGTTAGGGGTCAGTGGCTGGCATCAGTGTCCCCAGGGGTCAGGGCCATCACTGGATTCCACACTGGAGTCAGCTGCAGCATTTAAAAGTGCAGAGAGGACGTGGCTCAGGGTCTCTGTCCTCAGCCACCTTGGTGTTCAGGTCTCCAGGTTTGAGGAGGGACATTAACCCTTTGGAAACTTGACTCCCTCCCCGATAGAAAATCAGAGGGAACATATTTCCTCACTCCCAGGAGTTCAGGAGAAGCTCTGGGGGTGGAAAAAAAAACAGGGAGACCCTTGTCAGCAGTGTGAGGAGACACTTCATCAACACCGGGCTGTACTTCTGTGTGTCTTGCCCCTTTTGACTCCAAGTGAGCGTGTGTGGGGACCTGGCCAGTGTGCCCATCAGGACAGCACCTGCCCTTGGGACCTGCACCTGGCAGCTTCAGCACTGGCAGCTATAGGGCTCAGTGGGGATGGGGTGCTCAGTCTACATGGGGGTGGTCACCCCTCACTCCTCTCATGGCTACAGAGAGAGGGCCAGCGTGGACAGAGCTCTTGAATTTCCAAGCCAAGCTGAAAATATGGATTTTTAATGTGAAAATTGCCAGTATGGGGCCTCTGCAGCCTGGACCAGGATTTCCTGGTCCTGGCAGGGTTGTCAGCTGGGACCACTAATGGCTGTGGGGGTTGCGGGCAAGGAGGTGTCTCCGCCCCCACCCATTAGGTACCAGCAGCATCCTCCCCCCAGCTGTGACAACCAAAATTATCCCCAGATACTGCCAAATGTCCCGGGGTTTGGGGTGGGGCAAAATCAGACTATGGGCTGCTTCCCTGTGAATTCTGCAGGACATAATTGAAAGACCCACATGTGAATTACTAGTCAGCTGAGCCCAGAAGCTGCCTGCACACTGGGGGTTCCACACAGCCTGCTGCTGACTCCTTTTCCCTTTGGGACCATGGGGGCCTATGCCGAGACCTGGCAGATTTCCTGCAAAGCCCCTCTCGGCCTAACTTCAGGAAACACCTGCCCTCATCCTCAGGGAGCCATACCTGAGCTGACCTAAGACCCTCATGGGACAGAGTGTCGCTTGGGTGAGGGGCTGCATGATGGCTGACGGGGGTGCCAGGGGGCCTCAGGCTCTGGCTCACTCCTGGGTTGTGTGCACAATGACATCACTGCCCTGAGGCTGCCCCCACAATGTAGCAGAAACTGTGGTGCAAGCCACGGACTCCCGGAGTGTCTGCCAATCTTAGAATCTGTGGCCGAGGGCCATTCATAGAAGCAGCAGCTGTGTCCCCTCCTGTCCCTGCTGAGGACCCTCCCTCAGGAGACCCAGCCCCAGGGGGCTTCTCTGACCCAGGCAGGTCCACATGGGCCCGTCTACAACAGGCCGGCTAGTTGCACATCACTGTGAGCGGACAGCTGGCTTCCTCCAACGACAGACGCTTTGAGCCTGAATTCAGTGAAGTTTTAAATTTGGTAGACGCCAGCAAGATAGCCAGGAGGCTCCATTTGCAAGGGGTTGGCTGGGCTCGTCTGCACACACTTGTGTCAACAATGAAAAATTACATCAGTAACGGCCAAATCAAATACCCCAGTTGTGTCAAGATTCCCCAGATGTGATGTGCAGACTGGGGCCCCTTGCAAATTCCACCTCTCTTCCTTCCCTTAAAGGCGCCTGCAGATCTCTCTCCTAGAGGGTGCTGGCTTGGCTGCCCAGTTTGGGCCTGGGATTTGAAAGACCCGGTCTCCCCTCCAGACAGAGGGCAAGTCATCCCCCCCGCCCTGTGCTCTTAGAGTTCAAGACAGGGCAGCCATGTGAGGGACAAGCTGCAGGTGCCCCCTCACCACTCTTCTCTGTCAACCTGCTCAGCCGAGCTGCTCCCAGCTTCGCCCTGTGCACGTCTGCACCACAGGCATGCTGCCCTAGGATTGTGAGCTCACTGGGCCAAGGGGGATAATAAGAGACCCACCCAGGGCCCTGGCCACCACCCCTGAAGCTGACACATGGCAAAAAACTGCAGTTGGCCTCCTTTGCCGGGGACCCACTTTTCAACAATAACACGTGGGGCACAGTTGGCACAGTACAGGAAGAGGGGTGTAGTCAAACTCAGATTGTTCAGAGCAGAGGAAGTTTAGCCACAATGCAGACTCCAGGGTGAAGGATGGACGAAAGACCTCAGTAGAAGTTGACACCTCCCCAGCTGAGCCTGGGTCTGGGGAATCTGCCAAAGGAGAGGTGACGCAAGCCGAGACTGCAGTCCCCCAGCACCTCACAAATTGTACCAACTCCTTGACATTTAGAAAGCGTCTCCACTAAATCCTCACACAGCACTCGGGCTTGGTGGGAGCGGGAATGGGAATCTCAGGATGTTAGCAGTGGGACTTAGACGGGAATGAAATCACACGGCCACCAGCTCACAGGACTCTGTGTGATCGTGGTCAGGGGGTATGGGAGAGGCGTCCCTGGAGCTCCTGCTAGGGCCTTAGGTCTCCACAAAGCTGTGATTCCGTGCGCCCTCAGCTGGGCTCTCTGCTGGGTGCCCCTGACAGCAACCTGCTCAGCACTCGGTCTCAAGCCAGCACCGTCCAGAAGCCTCCGAGGCTGTGCCCTCTTGTCCCCTCCTGGGCTGGGAGTTGGATCACCCTGGGCCTCTAGGAAGAGAGCACCAACCCCACCGTCAGGCAGTGTCCTCAAGCTCCATGAGGACAGAACCCGGCACACGGCCACCCTGGGAGGTGCTCTGTTTGTGTGTGGGACAGAGATGACCTGATCCCGGGTCCGTCTGGCCTGGACGGTGCACATCCAGTGTGCCTGGGATAGCAAAGCAAATATTAATGGCTGACTGGTCGGATGTGCTGTTCCCTAGGAACAGTTGTTTTTAATGGATAGCACCTGACGTGGCATTGCCTTAAGGGTCTTCTCATGGCTGTTTGTCAGCAGCTGGCATTTACGCTCAAACCCTGGGGACTCAGGGTGAGGGAGATGGGGGTCTCTCCTGTTCGGCACTGCCGAGCCCTGGCTGCAGGAGATGGCCTACAAGAGTTGTGGGGCTCAGGAAAGGGGCGCACCAGGGAAGCCCTGGGGTCAGACAGGGCATTGGTCTTGCTGGTGTGGGTGTGGCAGGAAGCGAGGGCAGCAGGAAGGGTGACGCCTGCCCTCTCCTGCCCAGTCTTGCCCTCCAGGGGTCAGAAATGGCTGGAGTGTCCCCGGGGATACCTCCCTCGCTCCTGCTGGGGGTCCCCACAGGGCTTCCCACTGCTCTGTCGGGAGCCCGCCCAGCTCTGGCAACTTTCCACTGTTTGTTTTCCCTAAAACATGATGGAAAACTTTTTAAACAAAAGCATGTGGGAGAGAGAAGCTGAGAGGCTGCTGCACGCCAGCAATGGTATCGGGGGCTCATCTGCCCCCCAGACACGGCCAACAGGTGCCACAGAGGAGAGTGAGATGGCGAGAACCCCGGTCACGGCTCCCATGCCAGCCTTCTGGGGGTGCGGGCCGCTTACCCTCCCCCTGGGGCTCTGTGCCCTGCATGTTTCTCTGCTCCAGCCCCGCCAGGCCACAGGGATGGCAGGAGCCTGCTCAGCCCATGGACAGGCCTGTGCCAGGGCCCAGCACCCACAGGGAGGCAGGGAGGGTGCTATCTGGGCAGGGAACACCACCAAGGGCGCCGAGCTTTGAGGGAGAACCACAGCTCTTCCCTGCTGGCTGAGGGCTGTACCTGTGCACAGCTATTGCTGTGAGCCCAGGCCCTGCTGGCTTAGCAGACTCCACCTCTCCTAGGGCATGACCCTGGGCTCGTTATGTGTGCTGTTGTCAAGTAACAAAAATAGCAAATCACCCCCAGATTTAGTGGCTTCAAAAGCAGTGAATGCTTCTCCAGACAGGGAGACTACAGCGTCCCCTTCCCTCCCCAGCTAGGGGGCTTCAAAAAACCCAAACCAGGCCCTATGGCTGCAGCTTGACAGCTGAACACAGCCCAGATGCTGCCCTTCCCTGCTGCCCCGGAGTAGTCCATGGCCTCTGGCCCCACGCAGCCCTGAAGGCCCTCCTCAGCCTGGAGCTGAGGCTTCCATCGTGGGGCTTGAAGTAATGTCCTATCCTCCAGGGAGCACTGCCCGTGCTGTGGCCACCCCTCAGAAATGTGGAGGTGAGGACACATGAGCCCAGAAATGAGAGTGAGCCTTTGGCGTCCTCTGCAGGAAATCCCTATGGCGCGTCTTCTGGTAATACGATTTTATTATATTTCACTAAAGTATCATTACAAAACAAAGGCTGCTCCTAAAGCCAGAGGGACTGGGCCGCTGGGCCTGGGCCTGGCTCCTTCCTAGATGGACTGGCACTGCAGGCTCAGGGCGGCAGGGAGGTAGCATGACAGAGCGTCGTCCAGGCCCAGCAAACTCGTGGAGACAGGCTGCACTAACATAACCCAGAGCCCAGGTCACGGGTGGCACAGCCAGCCCCTCTCGCCAGGGGGCCAGGGGAGTGTGAACAAATGGAAGACACAGGCCAGCCAGCACTTCCAGGGAGCCACCATCCACTAATGGAGTCCAGAGGGATGTCAGGGACCGCTGGCCTTGCCCCTTTCTAACACGGGCTGCTCACAGGTAAGCAGCGCAGCGTGGCAGAGCTGGTGCTAGTTGTTAGAGCAGAGGGCGCCCCTAGATCAGGTGGGGCTGGTGAGGCCCCTGCAGACGGCGGCTCCGCAGAAGCCACAGTAGCAGGGGAGGGGGCTTCTTTCTCTCCTTTCCCCACAGATGGCACAAGCTAATTATTCTAATTTGCTCAGCACCGTACACCTCTGTAGACGCTTTTCAAAATGTTGGAAAACAGATGATCACGTCTGTTTTTGTGGCCATGTGAGAGCTTTTCACTAGCAGATCAGGCAGGACCATCTGTGTATTTCAGGGAAAAGTTTGCCACCAGCAGCAAGTTTGAAACTTTGAAACAATGGCTGAGTGGAGCGTTTCTCAGCTGTCCATGGGCTACCTGGGGGTGCAGGACCCGCAACAGATGGACCCAGAACAGATTCTGGGGCTCAGAGGCCGTGTTTCCTCTCCCCCATCCCAGACTCATGAAACCAAGTCAGAACTTCCCAGAAAAAACGAGTGCGTAGACGTCCCTCTGCTGCCAGTTGGTTGTGTCTTCAGCAGGTTAACTCACCTCTCTGAGACTCTCATCCTGGTTGATGTTTTGTTTTGTTTTTAATTAAATCATAGCTGTGTATATTAATACTATCATGGGGTATAGTGTGCTCTTTTTATATACAATTTGAAATATTTTCATCAAACTGGTTAACACAGCCTTCATGTCATTTTCTTAGTTATTGTGTTAAGACATTTACATTCTACATTTAGAAAGATTCACATGTACCCTTATAAGATGAACCATAGGCGTGATCCCACCAATCACCCTCCCTCCACTCATCCTCCCCCCTCCTCTCCCTCTCCCCTTTCCCCATATTCTTGGGCTATAATTGGGTTATAGCTTTCCTATGAAAGCTATAAATTAGTTTCATAGTAGGGCTGAGTACCCTGGATACTTTTTCTTCCATTCTTGAGATACTTTGCTAAGAAGAATATTTTCCAGCTCCATCCAAGGGAACACTTCTGCACTGCTGGTGGGATTGCCAACTAATACGTTCCTTTTGGGAAGATATCTGGAGAACACTTAGAGAACTAAAAATAGACCTGCTATTTGATCCTGTAATTCCTCTACTAGGTATATATCCAGAAGACCAAAAATCATACTACAACAAAGATATTTGTACCAGAATGTTTATTGCAGCCCAATTCATAATTGCTAGGTCACGGAAGAAGCCCAAGTACCCATTGACCCACGAATGGATTAATGAATTGTGGTATATGTACACCATGGAATACTATGCAGCCATTAAGAAAGATGGGGACTTTACCTCCTTCATGTTTACATCCTGGTTGATGCTGCAGGTCATGAGCCCTCAGGTCTCCAGCCATGAGGCA
>CAUYQV010111904.1:0-11295 GCA_963574575.1 Galagoides demidoff
GTGGTCCCAGCTACTTGGGAGGCGGAGGCAGGAAACTCGCTTGAGCCCAGGAGTTGGAGGTTGCTGTGAGCTGTGATGCCATGGCACTCTACCCAGGGGGATAGCTTGAGGCTCCGTCTCAAAAAAAAAAAAAAAAAAAAAAAAAACAACAGCTTTTATGGGCAGTGACCATTGCTCAGTGAGTAGGGTGCCAGCCACATACATCAAAGCTGGTGGGTTCGAACCTGGCCAGGGCCGGCTAAGCAACAATGACAACTGCAAGAACAAAACCAAAAATAGCCAGGCATTGTGGTGGGTGCCTGTAGTGCCAGTTACTTGGGAAGCTGAGACAAGAGAATTGCTTGAGCCCAAGAGTGTGAGGGTGCTGTGAGCTGTGACACCACAGCACTACTGAGGGTGACAAAGTGAGACTCTGTCTCAAAAAAACTAACAACAGCAACAACAACAAAAAAAACTGCTTTTATGAGAGAACTGGGATCCAAAGAGGAAGTTGTAAAACCCTGCTAAATCCCTAGCCCAGTGTTTTTTAACCTTTTTACCTCACAGCACACTTGCCCCTATAGTTAAACTTCAGGGGCATGCTTAAATTGATCAAAATAAAGAGTAAAAAAAATATATACCTTTTTGGATTTGATTATTAATACAAACAAGATACACTATCATGGCCAAAAAAATAAAACAAGACAATTTATTATAATTTTTAATAAAAAGATAATAATTAAATTGCTTAAATTCTTTTTAAAACTTATTTATATGTATTTTTATGTGTATTATTATGTTTTTATAATTTAACATTTAATGAGATATCTGACTGTTTTTAGAATAGCAAGGTTGACTTGTGTAAGACATAAAATCTTTAAAAATCTTAAACATGAGAAAACATGAAAAACCTTGATATTGACAGTGGTAATAGTTTTTGGGGGGTTTTTTTGGATTTTATACCAACAGGTAAAAACAAAAACAAATATAAGTAAGTTGTACTGAATCAAACTAAAAAGCTTCTGCATAACAATGAAATAAAAATATTCATAGGATGGGAGAAAATATTTGCATGTGTTTATCTTATGAGGTTAATACCCAAATTATATGAGAAACATACAAATCAAAAGCAAAATAATAATAAATATAATAACTGATTGAAAAATAGGCATAAAGGTCAGGTGCAGGGCTCACACCTATAATCCTAGAACTCTGGGAGGCCAAGGCAGGTAGATTGCTTGAGTTCAAGAGTTCAAGACCAGCCCGAGCAAGAATAAGACCCCATCTCTAAAAAGCAGCCAGGCATTGTGGCAAGTACCTGTAGTCCCAGCTATTCAGCAGGCTAAGGCAAGAGAATTGCTTAAGCCCAAGAGTTTGAAGTTGTTGTAAGCTATGATGCCACAGCACTCTACCAAGGGCCACAAACTGAGACTCTTTCTCAAAAAAAAAAAAAAAAGGAAATGTGAGGAGCAGATACCTTAAACTATACTAAAGTTGAGGAATCTGGGTATACAGAATTTAAATTATCAAACACAACTAATGCTAGAAACAGAATTTTAAAGTAAAATAACATTAGATTTCATTGCATTGAGGGAGATACTTAGTGTTCTGATAATATTACTGAGTCTGAATTTCTGTAAAATCATATTTAATAGTTCCATAGGAGAGGAAACCATTAAGCGGAAAACATACAACATCAGCTTTCGGTGTTTCTGGGATTTCTAAGTCAAATGCAAGTATCATCACTATACTTACAAATTTCAGATACAATTCAAAAAGAGACATTAAAAAATTGTTTAACATAGAGTTCATCAAAAAATACACAGAGAATCCAATATACGGAATACTAACATAAAGCCAGTAGATGAACTAATACTAGCCCACACAGAAAAACTCAATTTAATTCAAGATGGGGGAAGAGGAGAAAAGGGGGAGAGGGAAGGAAAATTTGTATGCTTCACCTAATGGGCCCCATATAAGGGTCTATAGCACACCTGCTGGGTGTGTGGCACAACTACAATAGGGACCCAACCTAAAAATACAAATGCTATATCCTAATTATTTGTATATTCATATTACCCTGAAATTAAAAAGAAAATACATAGATATTCCCAAGTCCTGAAAAACAAAGGAAAAGCAGGCAGATTCTGTAGTCTCTGTAAGCCACGAACAAGACTTTGGTTTTCACTACAACCTCACAGGAGAAAGTCTTTAGATAACTTAGGAACAATGGACAGAAATGCCCACATGTGAGACTTGGAGGAAGAAACCAGACTTCTCAGAAATCATTTCCATTAAGACAGTTTTCCAAACCACATTTTTTTTTTTTTTGAGACAGTCTCACCATGTCACCCTTGGTAGAGTGCCATGGCATCACAGCTCACAGCAACCTTAAACTCTTGGGCTCAAGCGATTCTCTTGCCTCAGCCTCCCAAGCAACTGGGACCACAGGTGCCCACCACAACGCCTGCCTTCTTTTTGTGAGGTGCCCACCACAACGCCTGCCTTCTTTTTGTGGCAGTTGTCAGTGTTGGTTAGCTGGCCCAGGGCAGGCTGGAACGCACCACCTTCAGTGTATGTGACTGGCACCATAACCCCTATGCTACAGAAACTGAGCCTCCAAACCACATTTTAAGGTCTGGCTTCCTCCTTGACCTTTGGCTCTCACTTGTGTCATCTGTTTTATGCACTCCCCACTTACCTGTGTGTTCTGTTACCATCTCATGTCTCTTCATATTCCAGGGCTCTTTCCTTTGCTCCAGACAGATGATAAGGTCTGGCTTAGCCATAGGAAGACCTGTCTTATCAGAAAAAAAGTAACATGACTCTTGCTGGGATGCTCCAATGACCAACCTACTACCATGCTCAGATAGGAAGACAGAATATTAAAGAAAATTTTAGGCTCCATGCCCGTAGCCCAGTGGTTAGGGCGCTGGCCACACGCACTGGGGCTAGTGGGTTCAAATCAGCCCAGGCCTGCTAAACAATGACAACAATAACAAAAAAATAGCTGGGCGTTGTGGCGGGCACCTGTAGTCCCAGCTACTCGGGAGGCTGAGGCAAGAGAATCACTTAAACCCAAGACCTTGAGGTTGCTGTGAGCTGTGACACCATAGCACTCCACCAAGAGCGACATAGTGAGACTCTGTCTCAAAAAAAAAAAAAAGAAAAAAAAGAAATGAAATTTTTACAAAATTATTCAAAAAGTATCATTTCTTGATAGGAACCTTGGAATATGTAGAAAGTATTTAAAATTTGTAAGTCTTTAGGTCTCTTACCTAGTAACAGTGAATTAAAAATTCATTAGTACTGGGCGGCACCTGTGGCCCAGTGGGTAGGATGTTGGCCCCATATACCAAGGGTAGCAGGTTTGAACTCAGCCCTGGCCAAACTGCAACAAAAAAATAGCTTGACATTCTGGTGGGCACCTGTAGTCCCACCTACTTGGGAGGCTGAGACAAGAGAATTGCCTAAGCCCAGGAGTTGGAGGTTGCTATGAGCTGTGATGCCACAGCACTCTGCCGAAGGCAATAAAGTGAGACTGTCTCTAAAAAAAAAAAAAAAAAAAAAAAATCACTAGTATTGGATAAAACTGAATTTTAAGGTATGGATAGTAATACTTTATGCCACTAAATTTCTGAAATTAACACTAATCTAGAGAAAAGGATACAGATCAGTTAAAAAAAGGGTAAGATTAATGTCAAGATAAACCATCTTGAGGATTTTTTTCTATATCAACGAATCCCCAAGTTTTCCTAGGAAACAAGGATCTGAAGCTCATACATATAAAGCAGAAACTCCCAAAAAACATTCTACAAAAGAAAGATATGAAATCCTTAGTGTGGAATAAGAATTGCATGTTGAAGTTATTCTCACCTAGGGAGACCAGGTTGCTGTAGTTCTCTAACATCACATTGCAATACAAATTCTTCTGAGCAGGGTCCAGGCATGCCCACTCTTCTGGAGAAAATTCTATGGTCACATCCTCAAAGGTCAACAGTCCCTAAAAGTAGAACACATATTTACAAAGTGTCCATAGAAGAAATCCTTAATGTGACTCCAGGTGGAGTTAAAAAGGGAAGAGTACTGGTTCTTACTCTGATAAGTGACTGATAATATTTGAAAAGATAATCTTTAACACATAAATATCCTCTGAGGAAAGATGGCGACATAAGGTGCTCAAAACCATGGTAGACAGATATTATTGTTTTCTAGGTGATACAGTATAAAATTCAAGGTAACAACATGGACATTTATATTAGTCATATTCATATTTCAAATGGAAAAGAAATGCTGAATTAAAATGTGCCTCTCAAGGCTAAGTGCTATGGCTCATTCCTATAATCCTAGCACTCTGGGAGGCCCAGAAGGGTGGATTCCTTGAGCTAAAGAGTTGGAGACCAGCCTGAGCAAGAGCAAGACCCTATCTCTAAAAACAAACAAACAAACAAACAAAAACAGCCAAGTGTTATAGCAGGCGCCTGTAATTCCAACTACTCCAGAGGCTGAGGCAAGAGGATCACTTGAGCCCAAGAGTTTGAGGCTATGATGCCACGCAATCTACCCAGTGAGATAGAGTGAGACTTTATCATAAAATAAAAAAATAAAATAAGAACAAAACAAAATAAGAGCCCTGATTTTCTAAAGCAAGTTATATGTAAAGGGTATCTAAAAAGAAAAGGACCTTCCAGATGAACTATGATGGTTTATGCACATCAGCTGGTAAATCTTCCCAAGGTACCTATTGATAATTAAAAGAAAAATAATCAATTTTACAGTGGGAAATTTGTTAGAGAGAATTTTAACAAAGTGAATAATTTTTTTTTTTTGAGACAAAGTCTCACTCTGTCACCCTGAGTAGAATGCCATGGCATTATCTTAGCTCACAGCAACCTCAAACTCGTGGGCTCAAGCAATCCTCCTGTCTTAGCCTTCCAAGTAGCTCGAACTACAGGCACTAGCCAAGATGCCTGGCTAGTATTTTTATTTTTAGTATAGACAGTCTCACTCGTCCTCAGGCTGGCCTCAAACTGCTAAGTTCAAGCAATCCACCCACGTTGGCCTTCCAGAGTGGTAAGATTATAGGTGTGAGCCACTGCACCCAGCCACATTGTAAAGATTCTTAACTTTTCTTTGACAACCTTACATCCTGGAGTTTCCAAGATATCTTTCAGGCCCCACATTCCAATGGATTATTTAACCCACCCAGACCAGCAACCCATACCAAGAAATTGATTCAACTGGAATCATGACCCATAAAAGCAAAACAGGAAGATTATTTCAAGACTCTTAAAATTTTGCCCCAAACTTAAGACAATTAGAAAACCTAGGCTGGGTGCTCATATCTCAGTGGTTAGACGACTGGCTACCTGCTCCGGGGCTAGTGGGTTCCAACACGGCCCGGGCCTGCTACATAAAAAAGAATATAGCTAGGCACAAAAAAATAGCCAGGCATTGTGGCAAGCACCTGTAATCCCAGTTACCAGGGAGGGTGAGGCAAGAGAATCACTTGAACACAAGAATTGGAAGTTGCTCTGAGATATGACACCACAACACTCTACCAAGGGTGACAAAGTGAGATTCTGTCTCAATAAAAAACAAAACAAACAAAAAAAAGAACCAGTTCAAGACCAGCCCAAGCAAGAGAAAGACCAGTCTCTAAAATAAAAAAAAACTATCCAGACATTGTGGCAAGTGCCTGTAGTCCCAGCTACTTGGGAGGCAAGAGGATCACTTGAACCCAGGTAGGACGTTGCTGTGAGCTATGATGCCCCAACACTCTACCCAAGGTGACAGAGTAAGAATCTGTCCTAAAAATAAATTGGTAGAATTTAGTTGCAAAGACCTCTATTGGAGCTTGGGGCATTTCTATACGGGTTAAATTTGTATACTATTTCAGTCTCTTCCCTTGTTATAGGTTTATTCAAATTATACATTTCTTCTTTACTTTGTTTCTATAGTTTGTCTCCTTTTTAATTTTTTTCATTTTTTCAAAGTTTTATAATTCATTGACAAACAGTTATTTATGGTACTCCTTTATACTCCTTTTTTGTTTTTTTATTTTAAAATGCTACTAACATTAACTCTTTCATATCTGGACCTAGTAAACTGAGTCTTCTCTCTTTCAACTTCAGTAGTAAATTTTTTTTTTTTTTAATGTGGCTGATGCCATAACTATTGTGCTACAGGGACCAAACCTGTAGTAAATTTTTCATTTCAGTTATTTGACCACTCACCTAGATTTTTTTTTCCAATTGTTTCATGTATCTAGTGCTTATTAATTTTTTTTTTTTTTTTGCAAATTTCAAGATCTCAAGGCTGACCTTTTTCTTTTTTTTTGAGACAGAGCCTCAAGCTGTCACCCTAGTAGAGTACTGTGGCATCACAGCTCACAGCAACCTCCAACTCCTGGCTCAAGCAATTCTCTTGCCTGAGGCTCTTGCCTCACCCTCCCCAGTAGCTAGGATAACAGGCACCTTCCTCGATGAGAGTAAGATGGAGTCAGTCAGGCTAGGGCCAACATAACACAGCTCTTCTGGTTGGTTTAGGTCCTAAGTGACCTTCACCTCATGTCTCCCATTCTTATTGGTTTGTAAACTTAGTTTTAACCTGAAAGCCTGTATTTTGAGTAGGTTAGGGTAATTTATTTAGGAGATTAACTTTTGAAATAGAAATGTTGTTTTGAGTCATGGGTAACGTCAATTATTATTTATTATGGGTAATGGGTTGTGGCAATTACTGCTGTTTTAAGATAAGTTTAAGATACTCTTGTTTAAAATAAAAGTTAGTACAGTTCTTGCTTTCAACTTTTATGTATAAAACTGTGATTTTTATTTATTTATTTATTTATTTTTTTTTTTTTTGAGACAGAGCCTCAAGCTATTCCCCTGGGTAGCGTGCCATGGCATCACAGCTCATAGCAACCTCCAACTCCTGGGCTCCAGCGAGTCTCCTGCCTCAGCCTCCCAAGTAGCTGGGACCACAGGTGCCTGCCACAACGCCTGGCCATTTTTTGGTTGCAGCCGTCATTGTTGTTTGGCGGGCCCGGGCTGGGGATTCGAACCCGCCACCTTAGGTGTACATGGCTGGCGCCTTAGCCGATTGAGCCACAGGCGCTGAGCCTATTTTTTTTTTTTTTTTAAGACAGAGTCTCACTATGTTGCCCTCAGTAGAGTGCCATGGCATCACAGCTCACAGTAACCTTCAACTCTTAGGGTTAAGAAAACTGTGATTTTAGAAATGGAAGAACAGTCTTGGAGAGGCTACTCTCACTGTTCTCTAGAACTGCTGGCCTTCTGACAAATAGTTTGTTGGATTTATCCCCATCTCTGAATACTGACTGACAGTGACAGGCAGCCAGACTCTTTTCAGCCAGTAATAAGGACGCCCTTCTACTTTTGGTAGAGATGAGTCTCACTGTTGCTTGGGCTGGTCTCCATCACCTAAGCTCAAACAATCCACCTGCCTCAGCCTCCTAGAGTGCTAGGATTACAGACATAAGTCACCAAGCACAGCCTTGAGAAGTTGATTTTTTTTTTTGAGACACAATCTCACCTTGTCACCCTCAGTAGACTGTCATAGCGTCACATAGCTCACAGCAAATTCAATCTCTTGGGCTCAAGTGATCTCTTGCCTCAGCCTCCTAAGCAACTGGGACTACAGGCACCCACCAAAACGCCCTGCTATTTTTAAAGATAGTGGCGACACTCTTGGTCAGGTTGGTCTCAAACTCCTGAGCTCAGGAAATCCACCCGTCTCGGCCTCCCAGAGTGCTAGGATTACAGGCATGAGTCACTACACCTGATTTGATAAATAAATTTTTAAAAGGACTTAAAAATTCTAAAGATAATGTTTTATTTTGTTATTAACATATTGATACTGGCTGGCATTCTTCCTTTGAGAGGCCACTCCATTTTCTGGCTCTGCTCACTCCTCTCTCTCTCTCTCATCTCTTCTCCCCCTTCCCTCTCTGTAATATAAAATAAACTTATATATATATTTTTTTGCATGTACTAACAGTTTTTATTTTTTATTTATTCTTTTTTTGAGACAGAGCCTCAAGCTGTTGCCCTGGGTAGAGTGCTGTGGCATCATGGCTCACAGCAACCTCCAATTCCTGGGCTCAAGGGAGTCTCCTGCTTCCACCTCCCAAATAGCTGGGACTGCAGGCGCCCGCCACAATGCCCGGCTATTTTTTGGTTGCAGCCATCATTGTTATTTGGCAGGCCCGGGCTGGATTCGAACCCGCCAGCTCAGGTGTATGTGGCTGGCACCTTAGCTGCTTGAGCCACAGGCACCAAGCCAGTTTGTTTTTTTTAAACCATGCAGCATAATTTTTGTTTTTGTACTCATTTCCCTTTCTTTCCTTTTTTTTTTTTAATTGTAAGTAAATTTATTTCAGGTTAATGTGAGGGTACAAGCAACCTGGTCAAAATAACTTAATTGTTAAGTAGAGTTCATCTTGTGGTTAGGTCCTACACACAAAAGGTGTGCCAACCCACCACACTTCATGCCCATTCAGTGAGATCATCCCTACCCCCTCCCCATTTGTCTCCCCTGCCCTTCAACTTGAATTAAAATGAGTTTTTCTCCTATTTAGGCTACACTTATCCTAAAAAAAAATTGCTGGTACTATTCTTACTCAAAATGAAAAGCCTGTAATCTAGCCTTTAGAAGTTAGGGGGAATAAAGCTTAACATTTCTTTTTTTTTGAGAGTCTCACACTTTGTCACCCTGGGTAGAGTGCCTTGGCATCACTGTAGCTCACAGCAACCTCAAACTCTTGGGCTTGACCAATCCTCTTTTTTTTTTTTTTTTTTTTTGAGACAAAGCCTCAAGCTATCACCCTGGGTAGAGTGCCGTGGAATCACAACTCACAGCAACCTCCAACTCCTGGGCTCCAGCGAGTCTCCTGCCTCAGCCTCCCAAGTAGCTGGGACAACAGGCGCCCGCCACAACGCCCGGCCATTTTTTGGTTGCAGCCATCATTGTTGTTTGGCGGGCCTCGGCTGGATTTGAACCCGCCAGCTCAAGTGTATGTGGCTGGCGCCGAGCCTTCAGTTTAATTTTTAACAGGAGAAAGAAGGGGCTGGGGACCTCACGGAGCCCAATTTCTCCCATATGAGCTCTCAACCCAAGACGAGATCCTCCCCCGATTACCCTCTGTCACCACACTATCGGGGGAGACGCCGAGCTGCGGGTGCAGAGCTGCCCACAGAGGGTTCCCGGCTAGGTCCGGAGTGAATGTGCAGGGACCGGAAGGGACAGAACAAGACGCTAAGGGTCCCAGCTGCCTGCTTAGCCCCACCCTGTGTCGGAGGACACCGAAGGCCAAAGTGTACCACTGCCAAACTTCGGTTTGAAGGCTCCAGAGCTGACCCGAGGCCCTGGTCCGCCACAGAGCTTCCAGCTGGCTCCACCATCCCCTACTCCCCCTTCCCCCCAGTCACAGACGGACTACGCCCTCACCATTTTTCAACTTCTGGGGTTTCCGGGTGTGCTCTCAATGGTTCTCCCAATACCTGCAAGTCACAAGGTCCCAGAGACACCTAAGACCTCCTGAAGACTGAACAGGGCGGAAGAGACCCACTCTGGGTATCCCGAGGAATAGACAAAGACTGCGCGAAAAACCGGAAGCCACCGCCTTCTTTCTGGCTGTGTACCTGATAGGACAGCCCTCACCTCATCAGCGGCTCTGATTGGATAAGGCTCCGGGGGCCACCTTCTTGGTTATGAGTGACAGGAGACGCAATCAGGCTGCGCACTGATGAGGTCCCGCCAACAGGTGCTTTGGCTGTAGCGTTTGTTTGTTTGTTTGTTTGTAGATAAGAGTCTCACTCTGTCACCCTCCAGTAGAGCGCTCTGGCATCATAGCTCACAGCAACCTCAAACTCTTAGACTCAAGTGATTTTCTTGAGTAGCTAGGACTACAGGCGCCCCGCCAGAACGCCTGGCTCCGGCTATTTTTTAGAAACGAGGCGTCGCTCTGGCTCAAACTGCTCTCAAGCCTGTGAGCTCAGGCTATCCACCCGCCTCGACCTCCCAGAGTGCTGGGATTACAGGCCTGAGCCACTGCACGTGGGCCATCTGAAGCTATTTTAGGCGGGTCTTTACCCCTGCTTTGGGAACTGACCCTGTTTGGGAGTATGGGGGACATTTGTATTTAATCTTGAACATAAATTATGTCGAATTAATGAATTTTGTGAATTTTATATATACATGCATATATGCACACAAAGATCAAATATAACGTTATTCAAAAATGGAAATAACGTACTGGAAATTATTTTAAAGTATGAGATTTTTGTAGCTTTCCTGTCTTCTGCTCTTTTTGAAGAGGCAGCCTGAACTTTGAAAATAGAGGAACTCCTCTAAATCAGCAATGTCCAATAGAAATAAATTGTGAGCCGCGTGTTATTTAAAGTTTTCTAGTAGTCAAGTGAAAGAAAAACAAGTAAAATTGTGAAATAACTTAGGGGACCTGGAAAAATAGACTCGGACCCCCACTTAGGTTAATTATTGGTAATTTATTTTACCTGCTGCAGGGGCTGCTGCTCTGAGAAACAGTCAGCAGCCCAAGTGTGAGGGTGAGTTGCCTTTTATAGGCTTTGTGTAAGCATATTACAGAAGTGAAAGGTGGCTGGTTAAGGGAGGTTACAACTCAGGTAGTCATACATACAGCAATGGAACAGATAATACAGTTTCAGTTGACAATGGATACATTTTATATCACAATGGTTATGGTTATACAACAGTAATTAATCAAGTCTCAGTGAGTTTTTTACCATTGTTCATCTACTGAGAACTTGGGGGTTTTGTGGAACTTGGGACTTTTTTCCTTGTACCTGAAGCTTGTTCTTGGCAACTCTAGGAGGAAGAAAGGGGCCTGGGAACATGTTCTCGGCCACCCTGGGGGGGAGGAGGGACTTGCCTTGTTCCTGGAGTCATTGGGGTGGGGGGAGAGAAGGGAGGAGGAGAGAAATGGGCTGGAGAGGGTGGGGGGAACAGGTGAGGGCTGGGGAACAGGAGTGGGCAGGGGAAAGAGGGCTGGGTTACAACATTTCCTACTCCTCTTCTTGGCAAATTAAATCTTTAATTGAAGATGATAGTTGAGCTCTCTTCTTCGGCGCTGCCTACAGAGGTGGCTGCCATCTCCTATTTGGCATCATGGCCGCCCTCAGACCCCTTGTGAAGCCGAAGATCGTCAAAAAGAGGACCAAGAAGTTTATCCGGCACCAGTCAGACCGATATGTCAAAATTAAGCGTAACTGGCGGAAACCCAGAGGTATTGACAACAGGGTTCAGAGAAGATTCAAG
>CAUYQV010111905.1:0-13711 GCA_963574575.1 Galagoides demidoff
GGCGCCTGTGGTCCCAGCTACTTGGGAGGTGGAGGCAGGAGACTCACTTGAGCCCAGGAGTTGGAGGTTGCTATAAGCTGTGATGCCATGGCACTCTACCCAGGGGGATAGCTTGAGGCTCCGTCTCAAAAAAAAAAAAAAAAAAAAAAGAGGAGTGGCATGGTGTGTTTCTTTAAATGGTCCATTTAGGTGCTTGACTAGAAACTACAGTGACCAACATCCTATTCTTATATGTACCACTAGCTACCATAAGCTCTTGCTTTCTGCTTGACCCTATTACTGTCTGAGTGACCCAGGGACAGACGACTATTGTTTTTCTTTTTTATAGAGACAGGATTTTGCTTTATAATCTAGGTTGGAGTGCAGTGACAAGATCATAGTTCACTGCAACCTTGAACTTCTGGACTTCTGGGTTTAAGCGATCCTCTTGCCTCAGCCTCCAGAGTTGCTAGAACTACAGGGGCAAGCCACAACACCTGACTAATTTATTATTATTATTATTCTATAGAGACAGGGTCTTCCTATATTACTCTGGCTGATTTTAACCTCTGGCCTCAAGGGATCCTCCTGCCCTCTGCCTCCAAAGTGCTTGGATTAGAGGTGTGAGCCACCATGCTTGGCCAGTAGAAGTATGTTGAAATTGCATCTTCCAACTGAAGAACCAGGAGTATCCCAGGTCATGTTTTCCCCAGAATGCTGAGGGAGACACAAGATCAGTTTCCTGGCTCTAGAATGATGGTCAGATGAGAGCTACAAGAGCATCAGCCAGTATGAAATGTTTCCCATGTGAGGGACGCTCGGGTTGAAGCTCAGACAACTAGATATTAGGCAGTTTGCCAGATAAAGAAGGATCCTGTGAAAACACACCGTAAACTGTTCACAAAAGGCAAACACCACATGATCCCAAAGTTCCACCGATGAGTGACATCATGTAGTTTTTGCCTTTTTGTGCCTGACTTATTTCACTTAACTAACATCCAGCCATCTTGTCACAAATGCCAGGAAACCCTCTCTTCATGGCTGAGTAGTATTGCATTGCATGTATATTCCACATTTTGTTTATTCATCTGTTGATAGAAACTTAGGGTAATTCTATATCTTGGCTACTGTGAATAAGGCTGCAATAAACATGAAAGTGCAAACATGTCTTCAAAATTACTGATGTCATTTACTTTGAATATAAGTGGAATTACTAGATAAAGTGGGAATTCCATTTTTAGTATTTTGAAGAATCTTCATACTGTTTTTCATAAGGGCTGTAGGAAATTGCATTTCTACCAGTGGTGTGCAAAGATTCCCCTTTCTCCACATCCTTACCCATATTTGTTATTTTGGGGTCTTTTTGATAGTTGTCAATATAATAGGTGTGAGATGATACCTCATTGTTGTTTTAATTTACATTTTCCTGATGATTAGTGATCCTGAGCATTTTTAAACATACCTGTTGGTCATTTGTGTATTTTCTTTTGAGAAGTATCTTAGATACTTTGGCCATTTGAAAATCCGGTTATTTGTTTTCTTTCTATGGAGTTTGAGTTTCTTATATTCGGTTATTAACCCTTTATCAGATGTATGGCTTGCAAATATTTTCTTCCATTCTGTTAGGGTGTCTCTTCCCTTTGTTTCCTTTGCTATGCAGAAGACTGTTAGCTTGATGTGGTCCTATCTGTCTATTTTTGCTTTTGTGTATATCCTAAAACATCTTTGCACAGGGCAATGCCATAGAGCTTTTCTCCTACGTTTTTCTCTAGTGTTACAGTTTTGGATCTAACATTTAAGTCTTTCATCCATTTGGGGTTACTTTTTATGTGATAAGGGTCTAATTTCATTCTTTTGCATATGGATATCAATTTTCCCAGCAGCATTTGTTTTGAGAAGACTGTCCTTTTCTCTTTGTGTGTTCTTGGCATTTTTGTTGAAAATCAGTGGGCTGTAAATGCATGGATTTATTTCTGAGCTTTCTATTCTGTTTCTTTGGTCTATGTGTCTGTTTTTAGGCCAGCATCATGCTGTTCTGGTTACTATAGCTTTGTAGTATGTTATGAAGTCAGGTAGTGTGTGGGTTCAGGCTTTGTTCTTTTTATTCCATTTTTTTCCCTAATCAAGGTCTTTTGTGATTTTAAACAAAATTTAGAATTTTTTTTATATTTCTATCATTTATATTTTGGTAGAGATTATATTGAATCTATAGATCACTTTAGGGAGAATGGACATTTACAACATTAATATTTTCAAACCCATGAACATAGGATTTAAAAAATTTATTTATGTTGGCTTGGTGTCCTTAGATCAGTGGTTAGGGCGCTGGCCACATACAGCAAGGCAGGTGGGTTCGAACACTGTCTGGGCCTGCTAACCAGCAACGATGACAACTGCAACAAAAAACAACCAGGTATTATGGCAGGCACCTATGGTCCCAGCTACTTGGGAGGCTGAGGCAAGAGAATTGTTTAAGCTCAAGAGTTGGAAGTTGCTGTGAGCTGTGACACCATGGTACTGTACGGAAGGGACACAGTGAGACTCTGTCTCAAAAAAAAAAAAAATTATGTCTTCTTCAATTTCTTACATCAGTGTTTTATATTAATAATAGTTAATGTAGAGTTCTTTTTTTTACCTTCTTGGTTAAATATATTCCTAAGTATGTTATTTTTGCTGTAGCTATTGCAAATAGAATTGCTTTTTTTCTATTTTTTCCAAATAGTTTACTGTTAGTATATAGAAACACTATTGATTTTTGTATGTTGACTTTGTATTCTACAACTTTAGTTAATTTGTTAGGTCTAATATTTTTTTTTTGATAGAGTCTTTAGGGATTTCTATATAATATCATGTCATTTGCAAGCAAAAACAATTTAACTTCATTTTTCCGATTTAGATGCCTTTTATTTCTAGATCTTGCTCAATTTCTTTAGCTAGGACTTTTAGTACTCTACTGAATAGAAGTGTTGTGTTGTCTTTAATCTTAGGAGAAAGCTTTCAGTTTTCCTATTGAGTATGATGCCTGGATTTCTCCTATACAGCATTTATTGTGTTGAGGAACATTCTTTCTATACCTAATTTGTTGGGAGGGTTATTTTTTAAATCACTGAATTTTGAAAAATTTTTTGCATCTATTTAAATGATTACGTGGATTTTTTCCCCCCCCATCATTCTGTTAAAATGGTGCACCACATTTATTGATTTGCATACATGAAGCTGTCCATGTACCCCTGTAATGAATTTCATGTTGATCAGGGTGAATGATCTTTTTAATGTGCTATTGAATTCAACTTGCTAGTATTTTCTTGAGGTATTTTTACATCTATGCACATCAGGGATGTGGGCTTATAGTTTTCTTTTTGTCATAATTTTCTTGTCTGGCTTCGATATCGGGTTAATGCTGATCTTATAAAATAAGTTCAGAATTATTCCTACCTTTTCAATTTTTGGAAGAGTTTTAGAAGGATTGGCATTGGTTTGTTAAATGTTTCATAAAATTTAGCAAAACTATTAGGTCCTGGACTTTTCTTTGTTGGGAGAATTTTTATTACTAATTCAATCATGGTCTTGGAAGCTAAACAGCGTTGGGCCTGGTTAGTACTTAGATCAGGCGTCCTCAAACTATGGCCCGCAGACCACATGCTGCCTGTCTAGGACATTTAACAGGCCCACTAGGTGTTTTTGCTGCCACTGCCTGTCCTGCTTAGCAGCTGGGAGGCCACAATCCGGCCCTCCAATGGTCTGAGGGACAGTGAACTGGCCTCTTGTTTAAAAAGTTTGAGGACCCCTGACTTAGATGGTAGACTAATTCAATCTTCTTATTTGTTATTGTTCTTTTCAGATTTTCTATTTCTTCATGTGGGAATCTTGGTACATTGTATATGTCTACAAATGTGTTCTTTCCATCTAAGTTATCTAATTTGTTGGTATATAGTTTCTAGAATAGTTTCTTATGATCCTTTGTATTTTTTGTTATATTAGTTATGATGTCTCTTTTTCATTTATGATTTTACTTACTGCAAAGTGACGGGACATCCTTTGGCCACATGGCCACAGTTGATTAGTCCATGATAGGCACCAGCCCTAGGTTCAGCCTATCAGAGTCTCATCTATGGAGACCCGAAGGAGAGAGGTAAGAATAAAGAAAAGAAGTAAAGAAAAAGAAAGAAAGGGAAGAGAGAGAGAGAGACATCTACAAATAAGGCTATTGATAGTCTTATTTTTAGCCAGTAAATAGGAAAATTAGAAAGAAAAAATAAAAGGGCAGAAGCACAGACAGTTGCAGAGATAAGTGAGAAAGAAGACCCCCTAGTTTCCCCCGGCTTCTGGTTTGTTCCTGAGGCCTGGCTGCTTCTC
Source organism: Galagoides demidoff (assembly GCA_963574575.1). Classification (NCBI taxonomy): domain Eukaryota; kingdom Metazoa; phylum Chordata; class Mammalia; order Primates; family Galagidae; genus Galagoides; species Galagoides demidoff. Next base: position 4,336 of record CAUYQV010111905.1, read on the forward strand.
GTTTCCATGTGACATCTTTGTGACTTTATAATGAATTCACCTATTTTACTTAAATAGGGTTTCTGTTCTTTGCAACTCTAGTAAACCACTTCACACCCTGTATGCTAGCATTGGGCAAATGCTTTCCCAGTTAAATAGAGTGAGAAAAATTAGGTTAGATTATTCTTTCTTGTCCTGCAGGATTTTTTCAACTATAGAGATACTGAGTAAATTCAAACACAGACTCTTTATTAGCTGGCTTAATGACCAGATTAGATCTGGTTTATGTTCCAGGCACATTGGCTGTGTCAATATAATACAATAGTGCAAAATTAAAAGCAACTGAGGGGTTCAGTCATTTGGATTTTGAGTGGCTCATTAAGTCGGTCCCATGAGCAGCAGGCAGGTATATTTGGATTTCCACAGTTTACTAATCTTTCCCTCCAATGCTGCTGTGGTTTTCAGTGCTTGTAGCTCAGACATTGGCCGGTCATCCTTAAAAGCATTCTGATCACAAGGCACACTTCACCAAATAGTGCTATTTCAAAAGTGATCAAACTTTAAATTCCAAGGCTTACCAGCAAGGTTGAATTGAATATTCAATATTATCTTGGTGCCTTGAAGTGAAACCTGAACTTTGTAAACCCTTTTTTTTTTCTTTTGAAGAGAATGTTTTGGGTGGCCGAGAGAGAAGCTATGGTCCTAGGAGTCAGTACCCAGGATTAGGTACCTTGGGAATATTGAATGCCAGCTCAAAATATAGCTCATGTATATAAAAATGTAGAGTTCAATTTGTCTTTAGCTTAAAATTTTGTTGAACCCTCCATTAAAAGGCTTTTTATTTCTTTTTCATTAACAAACAATAGATACTTTATAAAATATTCAGAAAATAAAAGAAAATAAAATAAAGGCATAGAGGCACTCTTCTACCAGAGGAAAAGACTGGCAAATCTAACTTTTTGGTGTGTATATTTTTTTCTTTCCAGATTATTTTTAACTAGTTGATACATTTACTTTCTTTTAATTTACTTGGTATATGTTGTATATTTGCAATTCTATGTCTCCTTCTAACTCAAGGATTTTCTATATAATCATAAACTCTTAAATATTTCAAAGGATTCATAATATTCCATCGTCGATTCATCATAATTTGGGGGCATGAATGTTTTCAAGTTTTTTGAGATTTTACTGTCGTTTAAATATCTTTTGAAAGCCTTTTCCTGTGTTTAGAATTTTTTGTAGGTTAGACCCTCCGACATTGCTGCTCTGATCTTGGATGTTTTTATTCTGACAGCACAAGTCCATCTACCCCTCTTTCCGGTTTCCCTGCAGATTTGCAGGCCCCGTTTCTGGGTGTGTGGAGTGAAGGAGGCCCAAGGCAGATTGGGGAACACTGAATGTGAACTGCAAATTTGAATGAATCTGAAATCCAGGTTGATCCTTTTGTTTTCACCTGGCTGGGTCCCAAAGATGAGAACTGGTTGAGAATGAGCTGGGGTTTAGCCCTGCCAGCTGGCGAGGCATCTCTGAATAATGGGAGATTATTAGAATCCTGTCCTTTCTCAGCAAGCTTGATCCACATTTGTTTGTGTTGTGCCTATTAGGGAGGGCACAGTGGCTTTTCTTTGTGTGCATTCCGGCAGCCCTCTCTACACGGATTTGAGAGGAAAACCTCACAAAATATGCACATCATTTTGGCTTCCTGTAACGAGGCTTGACAGAAGGATCTCGGGTCTCTCATCCTAAATTCATTAAGTGGCTCTATGCCTGAAGAGATTATCCCTGCACCTTTTTAACGTGCTGGCATCTTTATGCATGAAATGTCCCTTAGAGAAGACGAGTAATCACACTGAGGGTACAGTGGAGATCATTTGCTCTCTGAATTTTATTTATTTTTCAGTGGTGACATTATATCAATCCACACTGGAGCCACAGTGGGACACAGCAATAAAACAGAATTGGATGCAAGATGAAGCCGGTTGGATTCCGTTCAATTTTATTTAGTTATTAAAATATTTAAGGTGTCTTACCATAAGCTTTCCTCCCTATGACTGTTCCACAGCTGAGCCTCCTTGGTCAGTTCTGTAATGAATTTGTAGCATATAGAGCCAGACACCTGTGTGCTTACCGGGGGCACACAGAACATTGTCTATCCATGCCCAGGTCCCTCTTCGTATCCACCTGCTAAGGTTCCAGGACAGGATTTGGCCTCTTTTCACCTCTTAGGCATCTACTTCCCTCTTCACGGGTTTGATAAAAAGTAACAATTCCAGAGACCTGTTTCTTAGACAAAAAGGGTTTTGTGTATCTTGTTCAAGTTACTTTTGGGGCCAATGGGGCTGTGAGTGGTAGCTGTACCTAAGGGTTTTGTGTATCTTGTCCAAGTTACTTTTGGGTGGCTGTGAGTGGTAGCTGTATGTAAGGGTTTTGTGTATCTTGTCCAAGTTACTTTTGGGGGCTGTGAGTGGTAACTGTAGGAGTTGAAATTCTATATAAGAAGCAATTGTCTACACCTCAGATAGCCCTTCTTCCTTTGTCCCCAGGTCTAGAATACGGGGTTATTATTCTCCTGATATGCAATACTCAGAAGAGAAATGAAAATATATCCCCACTGTGTGTGTGTGATGCATGCAGTATTGCAACATAGTGGTGAGGAGTAAATGTTAGCTTCCTTTTCTACCAGAGGTAAGCTTATAGTATTTCATAGAATACTTAATTTTAGAGCCAGAGGCACCAAAGACATCCTTTAATCCAACCCCATAATTTGTAGATCAGGAAAGAGATAAAGTGTGATTTTAGGGATTTTCTTAGGTAATAGACGTATTGACACGGCCAGGTCTGCAACCTGGGTGTTTTTGCTCAGCCAAATGATCTTTACATCGCATAGTGTCTCTTTTTAAAAGGTAAGAGAAAATACATTTCTATACTTTCTTTACCTAACGTTCACAGCGCAAGGGTACATTTCAGAACAACTAAGAGTGTATTGTAAGTGTCTTACCACAAAAAATAAGTAAATGAGGTGATGATTACATTAATCAGCTTGATTTAAGCATTCCACATTGCATGTTAAATCATCACCTTGTACCCTATAAATGTATACAGCTATGATTTAACACAAATTAAAAAAGAATAAATATACTTTGCTGAGGCAGGAGAAAAAGAGTAACACCTAAGTGGTGGTGGTTATTATTATTACTGTTACTATTTAGTATAGTACTTCATGCTTTTTCTTTTTTTTTTTTTTTTTTTTTGGCCAGGGCCAGGTTTGAACCCGCCATCTCCAGTATATGGGGCTGGCACCCTACTCCTTTGAGACACAGGCACCACCCCATTGCTTTTTCTTTTTTAAAACCACTTTCTTAAAGTATGATTGACATGCTGAAGTTTGCCTAGATTTGGTGTATACAACTTGATGAGTTTGGAGATAAGTATACAACCATGAAACTATCACCACAATCCACACCAAAACATATCCAATACCTTCAAAAGAAGCCACTCATTCTCTATTTATTAATTTAATTTTTTGATAGGAATACTTAATGTAAGATAATCCTTTCAGCAAATTTTAAAGTATACAATATACTATTGTCCTTTTCTTTCCTACTAAAGAACTCCTTTTGCTTTTCTTCTTTCTTTCTTTCACTTTCCTTCTTTCCCTCTTTCCCTCTCTCCCTTCCTCCTTCCCTCCATCCCTCCATCCCTTCCTTCCTCCCTTCCTTCCTCCCTTCCTTCCTCCCTTCCTTCTTTTGACAGATTCTCACTCTGTCACCCTACTTAGAATGCCATGGCATCATAACTCACAACAACCTCAATTTCTTTGAGCTCAGGTGATCCTTTTGCCTCAGCCTCCCCAGTAGCTGGAACTACCAGTACTTTCCACGATGCCTGGCTAGTTTTTCTATTTTTAGTAGAGGTGGGGTCTCACTCTTGCTCAGGCTGGTCTTAAATTCCTGAGCTCAAGCAATCCACCCGCCTCAGCCAGAGTACTGGGATTACTCACTTGAGCCACTGCACCTGGTCCATCTCTTAGTATTTCTTGAAGAATAGGTCTGGTGTTGAGGAAATCCCTCAGCTTTTGTTTGTTTCCCTATTTCTCCTTCATGTTTGAAGGCTGTGTTTGCAGAATATGATATTTGAGGGTTAAGATTGTTTTGCAGTTTGGATATCTCACGCCCCTCTTTCCTGGCCTGTCGATTTCTGCTGTGAATTCTGCTGTCAGATATATTGAGCTCCTTTATATGTTACCTGTTTCTTTCTTGTTGTTTCCCTGAGGATCTTTTGTTTATCTGTGACCTTTGAGAACTTGATTATAAAATGCCCTGAGGTGGTCTTGTTTGCATTAAATCTTGTTGGTGTTCTATGACTTTCTTGTACCTGAATATTAATATATTTCTCTAGGTTTGGAATGTTCTGTTATTGTTTCTGTGAATAAACTCTCTGTGCCAATCTCTCTCTACCTGCTCTTTAAGGCAAATACCCCTTAGATTTGCCCTTTTGAGGCTATGTTTCTAGATCTTATGAGGTATGCTTCATTCTTACTTATTCTTTTTTGTCTTTTGATTGTGTTTTCAAATAGCATGTCTTTAATATCACTATTTCTTTTTTCTGCTCTATCAGTTCTTCTATTGAGAGATTCTTATGCATGTCTTAGTTTGTAATTGAATTTTTCAGCTCCAGAATTCCTGCTTGATTTGTCGTTGTTGCTGTTGTTGGATTACCATTGTTATATTTCTCTGATATGCTTCTGAATTCCTTCCCTGTGTGGTCTTGAAGTTCATTGAGCTTCTTCAGGGCAGTTGTTTGAACTCTTTGTCTGAAACGTCACATACCTCAATCACTCTGGGATTGGTCACTGATGTTATATTTAATTATTTTGGAGAAGTCATGTTTTCCTAGATGTTCTTGATACTTTTGGATGTTTGTCCATATGTGAACATATGACTTTTTTCTCTCTGGCAATTTTCAATTTATTTTTTTAAAACATTAATATTTTATCACTGATTTTGAACAGTTTGATAAGATGTACCCTGGCATGTTTTCCTTATTTTCTCATGATTCTGGTTTGTTTAGCTTCTTAGATCTATGAGTTTATAGTTTCTGTCAAATTTTTAAAAATATTTCTTGCTATTTTCCCAGATATTTTTTTCTGCCACCGTATCCCTCCTAAAACCCTGTGATTGCAATTACATGTAAAGTAGGATGTTTGATCCTATTCCACACCTCATGGATGCTCTCTGCTTATTTAAATAAATTCTTTTTTTAAAATCTTTGTTTCACTTTGGAGATTTCTATTGGTATTTATTCAAGTCCATTATTATGTTTTTTTCTTCTGTGATGTCTAAATTGCTATTGGTTTCATCCCATCTATTTTCAACTGACACATTGTATTTTCATCATTGAAAGTTCGATTTAGGTCTTTTAAAAATATGTATTTTTCTCCTATGTAAATCTCTCAATGTATGATATATAGATGGAACAAATGTTTTAATGTTCCTCTATTTATAACATCTCAATCAATTCTGAGTAAGTTTTGATAGATTAATATTTTTTCTTTATTATGGGTTATATTTTCCCACTCACTTTTTGTCTGGTAATTTGTCCTTGGATTTCATATACTGTGGATTTTTACCTGGTTTGATCTTGTATACTTTTTCTTTCTATAAATAGTATTCACCTTTATTCTGGAATGCATTTAAGTTATTCAGAAAAGTTTGGTTCCTTTAGATTGTAACTTTATTATTAGGTAGAACTGTAGCAGTGCTGAGTCTTGCGAGAAGTTTTTCCTCATTACTGAGGTGAGACCTTTCTGTAGAGACTGTGTAATGCTCAGTAAGCCACGAGGATCTCTCTTTTAGATGATGGGCACAAACACTATGTCTTGTGTGAGTGTTGGGCACGGTGCCTTCTAATTCATTTGGGTGACTTTTTCCTGAGCCTCAGGTCGTTTCCTCACATAGATTTGCTAATTATTATCCAGGTAAACATGGAAGGGGTCACTTCCCAGATATTAGGAAAGTCTATTATGCTCTATTTAGCTTTCCCCTACCTGCACCATGATTTTAAACTCTCCATAGGACATAAGCTGGAACAATTTTTGGGACTGTTTGTTTTCTGCTTTTCAGTAATCCCTGTCCTACATTACCTTACATCCAATATTGTGAAAACAATGCTTGAAGAGCATTTTGTCAGTTTTTGTTGTTGTTTCAGATCAGAGAATAAATTTCTCCAGAAACAGAAGTTCTCAATTTTATGTAGATCTTATTTTAATATTATATGGAGTTTTTCAACTTCTTTATGTTTATATCTGATCTCCTCAACAAGACAGTAAACTCCTCTTAAACTGATGCACATTTCTTGTAATACTGTTCACTTTGCTGTAAATTTAGAAATTTCTTGGTACAAAGTATAATGACAACATAGAAATTACTTACAACTTTTTTTATGTCTGTGTCTATCATATGACATTTAATAATTTCATCTTGGGTTCACTTTATTGTCCCTGTAATGGAAAAGAGGGGGGGTGGATAAATCTGGTTTTGAGTCAAAATAGGAGTGCTAGGGCTTGAGACCCTGGAGTTAGGATAATACCAGGTAGAAAAATTAAAGCCTATATGATGGGAAGAAAGTCATGAGAAAAAAATAGAAGAGTCCAGTGACTGGGATTCAAATCTCAGTGAGGAACCAAGAGTGTGGAGCTTGAAGAGACATTGGACAAAAGCTGTCCTGTAAACAGGTATGCACTGGACATCAGCAACACCTCAGTGTGAAACTTGAAAAAATAGAATCTGGCATGGATATGGTAGAAATGTGGGTGAACCATCACAGAGTGTGATGGCAAATCAGTGAAAGCACTTAACTACAAGAAATTCTTCTCCCAAGTCCATTACTGTGGCTCTAATTACTACATTAGCTGTATTAGCCCTGCCGTGCTGCTTATTCTCAGTGGTTTCCTGGCTTTGTTGTTTTATAACTAAGATAGATGCAAACATAATAAGCACGCAAAACATCTGTCCCCAAATTAGCTTCATTTCTTTGTAAAGAAACCAGACATTCTGTTATGAGCACAGTAAAAAGATCATACTAGTTGTTATATGAAGACTTTTCTTTACCTTATACAGTATTTTAAATGAGTAGTAAGTCTAAAATACAAATAGAATACATATTTCATATTGATTTGTGCATTATTCAGATACTATAGCATTTAGTATAGTGGCATTTGTTAGGCCTTATTCAATATAATAATAAATTTCTTTTCAAAAAATAATTTCCATTTTATTTTTTCCCAAAGGATAGTTTTTCTTCAGTCTGCAAGGACTCAACTCCTTATATGGGCTTTGGTGGAAGTCATCAGGCAGCACCCACAGGTCTATATCTGGGTGGAGGTGTTCGGTCCTTATGGGCTTCTCGAGAATAGTTCCTGACTACCTTGCTGTTAACAGAACAACTCACACAGTAAGGTAGCTTCACATAGAGTTTGGGATAGGCATCGAAGATGCTCACTTCAGAAACATCCCTGACAACTTTGGCCTTTACTATGGTCCCAGTGACAAACTTTATAGCTTTGTCTTTGGGCACACATTGGGTGCAATTTGTGCAGCAAATAGGTTGCAGATGGCCACAACCCTTTTGGCACACCGTCGTTCCTTCTTTTCTTTGTCATCTTTGAAGCAAGGTTGTGAACAAGGATAATCATAAATTTCTATAATTTGTGCCACTCATTAAATTCCTAAAAAGCCAGATAAAAATTACTGAAGACCATTTAAAGTGATAATAATCCCATATCTTCCTGGAGCGATGCTGAAGGTCATTATAAGGTCACCATCTCATTTAATACTAATAAAGCTATGAAGTAGGTATTACTATTATTAGTTTCTGGAGGAAATTTCAAGAGCCCAAGTATCTTGTCAAAAGTTGCAATTATCAAGCAGATAAACTCAGGTCTGTTTGACCTCAAAAATTTGTAATCAACGCTCTGCCTTTATTTCTCCCTCTCATTCTGTCTTTCTTGTTGTGATAGATTGAGCTAAAAATTCAACAGGGTTCATTTTTTTACTTACTCACAAGACCATTCTGGAACCTGTTCTTAGAGTTATCAGGCCCTGCCTGTTTTGTAATTATAGGGTTTGCGTAAATTAAGAGTCTCTCTCTGCTACTTGCTGCCAATACCTTAAAACATACTTTAAGATAATTTGGGACAAGCAACTCACAATTCACACAACACACCAAGATTTTTTAAATCTCTGCTATTGTAATATTTAGATTAATTTTCCTTTTATTAGAGTCTGGTGAAAACCAAATTTTCATTGTTTACTGAGAGGGAGAGAACTTTCTCCAGAGACTGTGAGTGTTGTCTCACAAGAACTGGGGTAATAGAAAGCTTTCCACATGAACTTGGCTGGATGAGACAAGCTTTCTTCAGCAGTGTTGGGACTGCAAGTGGGGAGAAGGGTGAGTAGTGGCTGGAATGGTAGTCAGGAATCATGGAAGCAGGATAAAGAGGAATTGAATTGTGGATGTCGCCAGGCCACGTATGACAAAGTCAGAGAGATAGCCAAGGTTAGAGTTGAGGATAGCAAGTAGTTGAATAGACCAAACCCCATCTGTAGCTACAAGGCTTTCTGTGTATCCTTATCAAGATTCAAGCTACAAAGAGCTACATTATGGCTTTTGAAATCTTATGTGGTACCAATCATGATCTTATAAACTTTGTATTTGTTATGTATTACTGTTATTGTACTTATTTTTATTATATTTACTATTTAATTCATATAAATTCTAATAAAAATCTCACAAATTCTCATAACATTGTATATATTTATCCAAATGTTACACATGAAGAAACTGAGTAAAATCAGAATATTTGGGGTTAATTTTCAGGTCTAATCTAACATCAATTTCTAATCTCTAATCTCAAATTCTCTCTTTTTTTTTAGACGGAGCCTCAAGCTATCCCCCTGGGTAGAGTGCCATGGCATCACAGCTCATAACAACCTCCAACTCCTGGGCTCAAGCGAGTCTCCTGCCTCCGCCTCCCAAGTAGCTGTGACCACAGGCGCCCGCCACAACACCCAGCCATTTTTTGGTTGCAGCCATCACTGTTGTTTGGCGGGCCTGGGCTGGGGATTCGAACCCACCACCTTAGGTGTACGTGGCTGGCACCTTAGCCGATTGAGCCACAGGTGCCGAGCCACTAAATGGCTTCTTAACAACTTCCTCCCACACAACATTTAGCTATACCAATTTTTCAAACTCAATATGTTTTTAGGAAAACAGTCTGCATTTAAAAGTCTAATTGGTGAACTATACACTTAAAAATGGTTAAGATGGTATATTTTATGTTATGTGTATGTCACTACAAATTTAAGTTTGACTGGAAGGAATACAGAGTATTCCAGCT
>CAUYQV010111906.1:0-43510 GCA_963574575.1 Galagoides demidoff
ACTAGTACAACCACCATTATTATATTATTGTTAAGGCCACTGTCACTCTTTCTGTTGTTATAAATAATAATCTATAGGGAGACCCAAATAGGAGGCAGAAAATGAGAATCTATTCATGAATCTCTGATATCATCTAAGACAGGGGGATAATACCTCTGGCAGGACAAGTCATGACGACGGGACAGCTGTGTCCCTTGGGAAGGGAGGGGCAGGGTGCATGTCTGGTCATTCTCTTCCATGAGACTCATGGAAAGGCTAAGGCTGAGTCACAAAAATTCTGGTCAGTTAAACACTTTCCCCCAATAAATAGGTACTACACTTCATAGAGCTCTCGCTCCTGCATCCACGAGTTGTTCACTCAGATTCCAGTGATTCTGGACAACTGCCTCCTTGGCCACAGTGGAACATCCCTGAGATTTTGCCATTTGATTTTGTTTCTGAGAATTGATTCCTTTAACTGCATCTCCTGCCCACGCCGTTATCATAGCTTCCCAGAAGTCCTTCAGTGTTTGATTGTGACTTCCTTGATGTTTATAACAATCTGCTGCTTCTGTGTCTTGTGAACAAAACGTCTCTGGGTTTTGGATTTTAGAGAATGGGGTTTTTACCAGGCTGATATCTCCCAAAACCATCTAATGAAAAACCTGCTCTCTAAATCAAATTGGCCAGATGATTGACTCTATTATTTAAATTTAGTGTGGGTTTTGACGCATTAGGAAGGGAGCCCTGAGAGATGTAAACGTTACGATTATTGTATCAAATTTGGAGATCTCTGTGCCGAGCAGATGCTGAGTGCCTTTCATCCATTTCCATAACTGCCTTTAAAAGGCATTAAGTGTTGGGATCGTGGGGTGGTTTTCACTTGGCTCTCATCGTCAGCTCCATATATAATATGATACATTTCAAACATGTATTTTTATGGTATCACATTTGGGAAGGCGAAAGTTATTCTTTCACATTAGACTCATTGAAAAGATGATGCCATGCTAACGATAATAGCCTTTAAAAATGGTCCACGTTCGCGAACACTCCTATCCAGAGCTGTGCCCTTTAAATCATCCTCTCCATTTGTCCCATTATTCTAGGAAAACAGCACATTAACCCCCATGACCATGATTACAACTAGCCTTATTTTATCTGAGCACTTATTCAGAGCCAATGCAGCAAGGCTGTAGGAACGCAATGGACCCCTGGGCCTCGTTTTCTGAGCTGGCTTGCAAGGGCTTTCATTCCCCACCATGTTTAGACTTCTATGAGTGACCAAGTGTGCAGGTGAAATTTCTAGGTCAGGCCTTAAGATCTGCTGTCTGTCATTAACAGAAACACAAAATGAAGACTTTTTTTCATTGGGGGACGAATAAGTTTTGTGGAAGAAAGGACCTAGAAAAGTTGATTTGTTAAGAAAAAAATAAATCTAAGTCGACTCCTACACTCTCTGTAAGCCAAACGTCAAAAGACCAGTGAAAATGGAAAGATAGCCCATGTGTGACTTATATTGGAAAGAAAGGGGAAAAAAGGAAAACCTCAAATAAGAGACCCCAAACTATGAGAACACAGCAGATGGTTCAGAGGAGCCCCAGTTGAGAGACAGGCACAGCAAGGAATGGGGAGGGCTGGACATGCCCAGCACAGAGGGGGCAGTTTCTGTCTGCAACAGCCATTGTGGCTGTCGCCAACCACTGGTGCCAGGTACTTGAGTTTTAAAGAAAAACTTTAATCCTTACTTTCATGGGAAATCTGGTTTTAAAATGTCTTAATCACTGTGTGTGCATAAATATTAATAAATGCAATAGGGATCATCTTTTTATGGTCTCCACCGGAAAGAGGACTCAGCACAAGTTTTGGGAAATTAGTTTTCTGATGCAAGGTGGTTTTATGGGAAATAAAGATAAAACACTAGTGATAAATATATTTATCTCTGTGTGAGAAAAGGTTTTGCTTGCTTTTCGTTTTATTTTTACTTCTTGGTGTTTAAGAAATAATTGCTATGGTCTGAATGTTTGTGTCCCTTGCAAATTCCTATATTGAAATCCTAACCCCCAAGGCGATGGTATTATATCAGGCTCACAGGGCAGAGACCTCGTAGGAATCAGTGCCCTTCTGAAAGAGGCCCCGGAGAGGTAGTTTAGCCCATCTACCATGTGAGGTCACAGGGAGAAAGTGCCATCTTATAGACCAAGAACCAGGCCATCCCCAGACCTAATTTGCCAGCACCTTGACCTTGGATTTCCCTATCCCTAGAACTATGAGAAATAAGTTGCTGTTTTTCTTAAGTTACCTTACTAGGTACTTATGCTATTTTGTTATGGCAGCCTGATCAGCCTAAGACATTCCCTCTTTATATTTTAATTACATACATATTCAAGGTTTTGCAATTAGTTTTTTAAAGGTGACTTTTGTTTTTAAAGGAAGGACTTGGTAGGCAGATAACAGAAGTGGGCTGATGACTCTGTGCTTCCTTTAGCTGTCGATAAAGGGACATCTAAGGAACAATGAGAAGAATGAGGAGAAACAGTCAACAAGGATCACGGCCTCCCCCGTGTCCCTGAGACCACTAGACTTAATGAAATAGTATTTAATGTGCACTTATAGTTAGGGGATTTTGTGGATGACACAAGTCTCCCTTGAGTGTAGTGACGCTACTTGGGAAGAGGTACCTAGAACTCAGTGGCCCAGAACTCATGCTCCATGCATAACTGTCTGAGCACATTTATTAACTGAGGGGCACATTGTGTGTGCAGCAGATGTGACCCGGGAGACTGGCCAACAGCGTGGACACCCAGCAGAGTCACAAGTGCCTCAGGCTGAGGGTATCTGTGAGGGAGACAAAGAGTATTTAAGCTTATCTGTGCAGGAGACCAACTCTGCGCAGAAGCAGCCACCCACTCTTGAAGAGGCGATAGGAGCAAGACAATCTCCTAGCTGCCCGGAGATAAGCCCTCATGCAACTGTGTTATTGAGATGAGAGCCTTCTCTGAGCAGCAAGAAGGTGTCACACGGTGGAACTTTGTGGTGAAGCAGGGAGTCGAGCCCGTGGGAAACAGCACGTAGCTCCCAGTATGTGGGCCCTCACACCTGTTGTATGATGCATCAATAAAAGGCCACAACAGAGGTTTCTTGGGGCTCCCCAGAATATGGGAAGCCCCTCTTTCAGGTGTTTGTACCTTTAATCTGTGTCCTCACTGGTTCCTGTGTTCAGTAGCAAGGTGCTACAGCGGACATCAGCATGTCTGCCCACTTTCATACTTCTCTTCTTCTGCGTGTGTAAAGCCCAGCACTATTCACCATTGTGTGGTGGGCCAGTAAATCATCCGATGCAGTTTTGCATGTGGAAGGGGCTTCTGATACAAAAGCAGGTTATTTGTAATAAACGAGATGCTGCAGCCAAACAAATAAATGAAATCTGTAAAAGAAATAAATAGGTATGTTAGCAGCCACTGCACTGCCTCTAATTCACCAAGCTCCAGCTGAAGGAGAAGGAGTCTAAGTAAGTAGGTTACATGCAAAGCAGACCCCCAGCAAATCCACTCCTGGTAAAGCTCCCTGGAAGCAAAGGCTGCAAAAGCCGCTCGCAAGAGTGCGCCCTCTACCCGAGGGGTGAAGAAATCTCATCGTTGCAGGCCTGGAACTGGGCACTCTGTGAAATTAGATGTTATCAGACGTTCCTTGAACTTCTGATTTGCAAACTTCCTTTCCAGCCTCTGGTGTGAGAAATTCTCAAGACTTCAAGACAGATCTGCGCTTCCAGATTGCAGCTATTGGTGCTTTGCAAGAAATAAGGGAGGCCTATCTGGTTGGTCTTTTTGAAGACACCAACTTGTGTGCTGTCCATGCCAAACGTTTAACAATTACACCAAAAGACATCCAGCTAGCATGCCGCATACATGGAGAACATGCTTAAGAGTTCGCTGTGATGGGAAAACATTTCCTCATTAAATTTTTTTTTTCTTTTTCTTGTTATTAGTAGCTCTGAACATTAGATCTCTCCCCACCCCCCCACCCCCCACCAATTGGGTCAAAAGATACCCAAGTATACAATTGAGACTGGAAAAATAGGAGACAGAATTCAGGTTTTGGCAGTTTTTCCATTTTCATTTGTGTGTGAATTTTTAATATAAATGTGGGGGTGTGAAGCATTAATGTGAGTCAAAATGTTTCAGTGAACAAGTTTCAGATGTTCAACTTTATAACAAATATAAATAAACTTGTGAAATTTTTCTGGAAACAAAAAAGAAACAGGGTGGCGCCTGTGGCTCAAAGGGGTAGGGCGCTGGCCCCATATGCCAGAGGTGGTGGGTTCAAACCCAGCCCTGGCCAAAAAAAAACTGCAAAAAAAAAAAAAAAGAAAGAAAGAAACAAAACTACCTTTCATGCCTATGTCCCTCAGGGGAGAGAGAAGCTCCAACTCTAGCCAGAGTCTTGGGATGGATTTTCATCTCCCCAACTCTCAGAAGCAAGTTTCACAAAAGCAGAATGCCTGATATTTCTTCATGTATGCAGGCTACCTTTCCTATTCCTTCCACAAAGCAAAGCAAATGGAAGTTAGCACCCCCGACCCCGCCAATTTTTTTTCCCTGATAATTTTCCCTCCTTTATGCAAAGATTGAACTTAAAGATCCTTGGTAAATCTTCAGGCAATCAATTAGGCTCTCCCAGGACCTTGTAAAGACAAAAAACAAACCAGGGTCATTAAAGGATAAAATCTCAAGCTGCTGTCTAAGGAGGACAAGAGCACATCAGGAAGAGAATTAAATGGCCACAGAAATGTTGGCTTCTAGATTACAAGGACATATAAATAGCCAAATCAAAAGATCCCTGTTTTAAGTTGTCTTTTTTCATTAGCAATTCTTGGGAAGATCTGTGACTGGGGCAGCCCCACTAGGTCATGGGGAAGGTGATCAGGAATGGACCCAGCAGGCATCACCCCATCAATCCCAGTGACTGGGCTTCAGGAATGCACTAGAGATAAAACATAGGCAGGGCAATCACCATGGGGGGATGACCCAGGAGCTTTAATGGTAATGTAGATATAGGAAAACCTCATGAGAATAAAATCAATGGAAACTTGCTAGAAATCAAATCTATAAGAGTAAGAGTTATAATTGTATTATGTTAAAATACTTAAAAATAAACTTCTAAAACATTCCATGGGTAATTTCTAGACCTCCATAATGTCTCTGTTAAGAAAGAGAAAAATTTCTGCTTTCTTCAATGATAGATTCCCTGAATTTACCTCTGGGCCTCAAATTACTCTCTGACCTTCAGTTTAATTCAGTTCAACACATATTCAGTCATCACCTAATACAGCCAAGACACTGTCACCAGCACCTTGACAATGCATAAAGGATCAAAGCAAGAGAAATAAAACGTCAGGAAGGAAAGGGGTCTTAGAAGTTACTCATTAATTCATTCAAATAAATATTAGGGCACTACCATGTGCCAAGCTTAATATCTTCTGAGAATACCAGGGATCAAGAATTTAAAAAAGCCAGGCATTGTAGTGAACACCTGTAGTCCCAGCTACTTGCACACCTGAAGCAAGAGGATCACTGGAGTCCAGGAGTCTGAGGTTGCTGTGAACTAGGCTGGCGCCATGGCAGTCTAGCCTGAGTGACAGAGTGAGACATGTCGCAAAAAAATATAAAAGAAAACTGAGAAGGTAGCAATAAGCCAAGACAAGCAGAATCTCCTGTTGCCATGATCCATGAGAGCAATCTAGAATCACCTGAAGATTGGTTGTGGGATGCTTATGCCAGGACACTTGCGGCATCCCCTCCCCCGAAGACTCTGATTCACTTGATTTTCACAGAATCATGGAATCACGGGTAGTTCTGACGTCATTCCCAGCTCAGAACCGGTAGTATGGCCCCACGATTAATTTGAGGAAATTAGGACTCCAAAATATTTATGATGTTCCCAAGGATTATTTTTTGTATTACATAATGCCCAGTGTCACAGTAAGACCTTGACTGTCCCTACCACACCATTCCATGACCTTATAACAAGACGTGTATACAGGTGAACATCTAAATAGGTAAAACCTGAGAAGGGCTCTACGAAAGTTACAGATTCATGAGGACATAGAGAGAAACTACTTCCAGGCTGGGAACTGAAGAAGCCTGATTAAAAGGATCTTGAGAAGAGCCTTGCAGGGTGACAGGGTTATATCAGGCAAGGACTGCGGTGGGTGGTAGGGAGAGGAGGAAGAAAAGGATGCCAAAAAGGACAGGTAGGTTACAAGAAAAGTAAGCAGTCCAGTCAGGGAGAGCGATGTCTTCAAAGTGTCAAGTAAGAACTTTAGGGTGTTGTCCAAACAGAGCACTGGGTAGTTTGGACAATGACGCAATGAAGATGCTTGGCGAATGAGGATAATTTTCCATGTAGAGTTGGGATATCCAATTTTCTTTAAAAAAATTTTATTTATGGAAAAGAGGTTGAAGATAAATATTAGGTAAATAAAGTTTAGCAAATGTGCCAAAAATTAAGTGCTGGAGAGAATGAGAGAACTAGGAGATGAGATTAAAAGATGGTCTGTGTACTGAACAATGAACAAAGGAGTCTGGGATTTTGCCAGTCTCCAGAGGTCAATCTTTATGATTTTTCAGCTTAGAATTGCCATAAAGAGCTAGGTTCAGGAAAATGACCATGTATGGTACAGATAGGAGACTTGGACAAGAGAGAAGCCAGGGTGCTTACTGAGTCATCAGTTTAAAGAAGTGATAATAATGTGCACTAGAGGTCAGCACCTGTGGCTCAGTGGGTAGGGTGCTGGCCCCATATACCGAGGGTGGTGGGTTCAAACCCGGCCCTGGCCAAACTGTCACCAAAAAATTGCCGGATGTTGTGGCGAGTGCCTCTAGTCCCACCTACTCGGGAGGCTGAGGCAAGAGAATCGCCTAAGCCCAAGAGTTGGAGGTTGCTGTGAGCTGTGTGATGCCACGGCACTCTAGCGAGGGCAACAAAGTGAGATGCTGTCTCTACCAAAAAAAAATGTGGACTATAATATGGGCACCACAGATGATGGAAATGTACGAAGGTGCAAATTAAAAGAGCATCACTGAGTAGAAAAACATGTGACTGTCATCAGAATAAAAAATGTTTGCACTGCAAAGAGTGCTATCAAGAAAAAAAGCAACTCACAAAATGGGAGAAAATACTTTCAAATCTTCATTCTGATAAGTGACATATCTAGAATATATTATGTAGAGAACGCTTATGACCCAATAATAAAATGACACCTAAAAGCTACTTATTGCAACAAAAACATTTGTACCTCCTTAACCTTTTGAAATGAAAAGATAGACAAATAAGCCAACGGAAAATTACATGAAGGATATGAACAGACAGATCTTCAAAAGAAGATATGCACAGGGCCAGTAAGTACATGAAAAGACACTCAGTATCAGTAGAAATCAAAACTACAGTGAGACACCACTTCACATGCAGCAGGATTGCTACAGTCAGGGGCAGTAATAACAAGTGTGAGTGAGGACGGGGAGAAATCAGAACCTTCACACACTGCTGGTGGGCAGGTAAAATGGTTTGGTCACTTTGCAAACAGTTTGTCAGTTATTCAAACAGTTAACGTACGATTAGTGTACTGATCCAGAGATTCCGGTAGTAGGTATACATGCAAAAGAAATGAAACACAGGTCTATAGAAGATGTGTAAGCAAGTGTTTGTAATAGCATTATGCAGAAAATCCGAAAAGTGGAGACCGCCAAGAGTCCATCCAGTGACTAAATGGTGGCTTTATTCAACATTAAGAAGAAATGGAGTACTGTATATACACGCTGCAACGTGGGTTAAGCTTGAAAAGCTTATGCTAACTGAAACAAACCAGAAACAAAAGGCCACGTCTTATACGATTCTATTTATGCCAGGACAGACAAATCTCCAGAGACAAAAACTAGATTAGTGGGGTTGGTAGGGAAGGGAACATGGGGGTCCAAAGCTAAGGGGTATGGGGTTCCTTTTTGACATAATGAAAATATTCTCAAATTGGCTGATGATGCTTGTGTACATCTGTGAATGTATTTCAGAATCATCAAAATGACCCCATATGTGGGTGAATTATATACTGTGTGAATGACATCTCAATAAAGCAGTTTAAAAAATAAAGCTTATAATCTGTGGCTGGATTTGGTGGAATCTCCACGTCGCTAAGGAATTTGCAAGAATCAGGGCGGCAAGACAATCTAACTTAGGTGGTACAGACCTTTCCATTCCAAAGTGCCATAAGAAGAAAGGTGGCTCCCTGGCTATTGAACCAAGTGGGTCAGTCTTTCCTTCTACCCACGACGTTCGGATGAAAGTTATTTTTTCTGGCAATCTGTTTTTAATTCTCACTGTCAGTTTCCCAACCAGGGAGGATGAAACCGTCAAGGTCTTCTCCCTGCATCCACACACAAAGACGTTTTACATAGCAATGAACACAGACAGGTATAATTGTCTGCCTGACCAACAGCGTGGGAAGTGCCCATTCTCAGGAGCACAGAGGCTGCTTGTTCCCTCTTTTCCTTGTGGTCAGCACATGGTCAGGCACAGACTGGGGATCAATAGCTGGCAGTTGCTTGAGATCAAAAATGGATGAATAGTACACAAAAAGTAAATGAGTATGGCACGGAATGACAAAAATGTAGTTGATAGTTTAGGGTTTAATGGCCAGGCAAATGCTGGATTCCTTTCTCTGATAATTTTCAGGAGAAAAAGTTTAACCCTTTTTTCTCTCCACAACCAAACTAGAAAGTAGAGATTCTTCCCAGTCAATGCTGAGGGTGTGGCAAACACAATCCAGTAAAAGAAGAAAAAAAAATGGGAAAATAGAATATGTTAGCCCATCAGATATTCTAAGACAGTGATTATAGAAAGTTCCATAGTAAAGGAGTAAAAACTGTAGAAAGAGAAACTCTGCTTTGTTTTGATGCAGGGAATGAGAACATAGCATTCAATGGCAGTGAGTGACCATCTAATAGGTTTTAGTTCACAGGCAAACTGCTGTGGACAAGTTACTTTATACATCAAGTAGGTCCAGCCAAGGAAAAAGAACTCACAACAGGTGTTGAGAGAGTGGAAAAAACCAATGGGAGCAAGTTGTCAAAGGCAACCTGAGATTTGCAATTGTCCAAAGCCAGCATCATCCCCTGTGGCTGAGAGGACACAGAAAGAAAGTGGTGTGGGTCACACACACAACCACAATTTTTACTTATCTCTATTTTTGATATTGTCTGCAGGTAACAGGAAAACATGATAATAGTTTAAATCAGCATCATGACCCCTTTGTAACAATGAAAGTCCATCCTGCATATCAGATATTTGCATTATGATTCATAACAGTAGCAAAATTACAGTTATGAAGTAGCAAAAAAATAATTTTATCATTGGGTTGGGGCATTAGGAAGGTTGAGAACCAGTGGTTTAAGTAGATTAAAATTAATTTAGCAGTAGAAATAGGAGTGGTCTGTCCAGTTGAGGAGTCCTTCCTTATGGCACTATGATAGTCAGAAAACACACAAGGACTGACAATCAGGTTTGTGAACTCATCCTAGAAAAACTGCCACATACCTCATTGCTGAATATCACTGCAGTCCAAAGCCCTCTGTCTCTGTGCGTTTATAAATAAAATTATTTAATATATGAACCTTTGCATCTTGCTTACTTCACTTACCAGCATGTTTTTAAAGTCCATCCACCTTGTAGCATGTCTTGGTACTTTTGATACCTGTTTATCTATCAAATAATATTTTATAGACTACACTTTTTTATCCATTCGTCTGTTGGTGGATGTTTGGGTTGTTTTCACCTTGGGCTATTGGCAGTAGTGCTGTTATGAACATCTATGCACAAGTATTTTTGTGAATACTTGTTTCAACTTTTGAGGGTTCTTCCCTAGGAGTGGAATTGCATTGCGAGTCACATGGTATTTCTGTGTTTAACTTATTTGAGGAAGTGCCAATGTTTTCCACAGCTACTGGAGCATTTTATACTCCCAGTAGCAAAGGAAATAGATTTCATTCTCTGCACTTCCTTATCAATGTTTGTTATATTCTTTTTTTGTTTTATTCTATTTTTAAAATTATAGCCATCCGGTGTGTATGAAGTGGGATCTTAGTGTGGTTTTTAATTTTAATTTTCCTGGAAACTAGTGACAGTGAGGATCTTTTCATGTGGTGTTTGGTCGGTTTGTTTATCTTTTTTAGAGAAATATCTTTTTAAGTCCTTTGCACATCTTTTTAATTGGCTCATTTGTCTTTTTGTTCATGTTTTAGGAGTTCTTTATATATTCTGGATACTAGACTCTCACCTAGCATATAATTTGCAGTTTCTCCCATTCCAGGGATTGTTTTTCCCTTTCTTGATAGTGACCTCTGATACACGAAACTTTTTGTATTTTGATAAAGTCCAATTTAGCTATCTTTTATTTTGTTGTTCCTGATCTTGGTACCATATAGGAATCCATTGCCAAATCCAAGGTCACAAAGAATTATACCTATGCTTTCCTCTAAGAGTTTTATAGTTGGCTCTTACATTTAGGGCTTTGATTCACTTCAAGTTAATTTTTGCATATAGTGTAAGGTGGAGGTCCAACTTCATTCTTTTTTGGATGTGGTAATCTAATTGTCCTAGGACTGTTTATTAAATAAACTATTCTTTCTCTACTGGATAACTTTGCATCCTTTTAGAATCAGTTGATCATAGTGCTATGTGGAATAAGCCGTTTCTTTGCTGTGAACCTGCTGTGATCAATATCAACTATGGGGAATAAACTGTTTTTCTGCTGTGAACCTGCTGTCTTTGGGTATTGGCTTCCTCTTGGACTGTGGCCAGATGGACCTGGCTGGGCAGCAACATTAGGACTTCTTTGTGACCTTTCCCCACATGGGCTACTTTGAGCTTCCTCACAGCATGGCGTCCTCAGAGTGGTAGGACTTTATATACAGTGGCTTAGGGCTCTTGGTTAATTGTACAGAGTACCAGGCTGTACCCCTTTTATGACTTAGCCTCCAAAGCCACACCGTCACTTCCATCATAGTCGATAGGTTGATCCACTGCTAGTGTTAGCCAGAATCCAGAAGTGGGGGTACAGATTCCATCTCTCCAGGACAGGAGAATCACAAATTTGCAGACATGTTTTCAAACTGCCACAGGTTTTGGTTTCTCTCTCTCTCTTTTGGCCTGATTATTTTAATGGTATTATATTTAATTGACTGGAAAAAAATGTAATCCCCTAACACTGAAGCATGAGCCTTCTCATTTGGTCCATGGAGCTCACAGCAAGGCAAAAACATTCACTCCCTGGGAAGCAAAATGCCCAAGAGCAAATGATTAACTTCTTGAGTCCTGCGTTTGCCCCTTAGTAAAAAATGAGAATTTCACAGAATGTCACTACACTCAACACAGATATATAAAACCTATCTTCCAGAAAACAATGTTCCCTTTTTCTTTATGTGAGGTTTAAGACAATATCATAAAATATCATAAAATCGAGGCCCTCACAGTACCTGTGGCTGACACTTATCTGCTATTTTCATTTGCATGAACCATTTCTCCCAGTCCACAGAGCACAGTGAAAACAGCTGGCTAGCCCTGAAATGAACACGGGGATATGAGAATGATGTTCTGTGTGTGCTAAAGCAGGTCTCGCTGGATAAATAAAAGGTTGCTCATTTATTTATGATGCAAAAATCCATTGTGCAACATTTGCCTGAAAGAATCATCAATTATTTATTCAGAACTCCCTGTCTCCAAGTCCAGCTTTTTGTGTGCATGAGGGCATGTCTGTTTTTATTACTTTACAGCATGTAATTTTCTTTTGGATTATGGTGGTCAGTCTGTCTCAAAGCACGTGACATTGTGGTAACCTGTACATTGGAGAAAGGGTTTCTGGTTTATTATCCCATTGTCATCTGTCTCCCTATAGTTAAATGCCCAGGAATCATGACATATGGATATCAGGAGTTCATTCATTTACTAGGACACTCATTCCCTTCCCCTCACCCTAAATAAAATTACTATCTCACTGAACCATTAGTTATATTCTGGGAGCAAACATCTTCCCAGGCATCACTCACTTCTCCTAACTCTAGTGAGGGCATAATTAGAGCCATATCACTTCCCACATACACTTCACAGCTCTTAACTCTGACATTTGTTCACATTAACTGCAGATCATCACATCACAGCACCAGATCAGACATGTGGTTTCTGTGGTCTGTGTGGAAAGTGTAAGGAGCTGAGTCAGAGATGTCTACTGGTTCTCTGGGGGCTCCTTGGTCCCTCTGCCACAGCCTCCAATTGTTAGGAAGGAAAGGGATGTCCCTGGGCCAGGTATTTCTTCCTTTATAGTTAGGTGTTGGGTTTTGTTTTGTTTTTTGATACAGAGAGTGTGAAGTCCTACCTCTTTTAAAGTTTGGTTGCTTGACTGGCAAAGGTTCTAACCCAACACAGCCTTGAGGCCTTGAGCAGAAGACAACCTCTTGGAGTCCTGCTCGAGCACCTGCAGGTGGCAGTTCACACCTGGGCCCCTCTCCTGGTTAGAGGTGTGGTGTTTATGTAGATGGGTGGCTCAGATTCCCCTCTGGGTGAACCTGCTGAGGGGAGACTAGATATATGAATGGGACATTCCTGCCAAGGCCATGCTCTTCCTGGGGGCTCCCTGCAGGTGCCTGAGCTGTGGGAGGGACTGGAGCCAGCTCCAGTGGGCTCCTCTACCTGCATCCCCTTCTTTGCGGCTCCCCACCAGAGACCCTCTCAGGGCAGCCCTCCCATTTGAGGCTCCTCCCATCCAATCTTCCTTCCTTCCCCATTTCCTCTCACAGTTGTCAGACCTACATCATGACCTGAAGGCCCTTCCCACCTGCTGCCTTTCCCTCCCAGCATTTCCTGCAGCAAATCTCCCCCACAGTGCAGTCCATTTCAGCCCTGCCTTGCAGAGTCCTTGAACTGATATATGTGGTTTCTGCCTCCATCTTCCTTTTTCCCTTGTCCTTCTCATCCCTCTCTCTGCTCCTGCCCACAACACCCTGTATCTGCCTACATAATAGTCCTATTTTCTTCTTTTTCCCTTTTGGTGGCAGATCAGAAAGAGATGAAGCTGTTCAGTCTAAGCCTAAATTATTAACAACCTCACGCAAGTCACCTAGCCCAGTCTCCGGTCTCTTCAGGGAAGATGTTGGTACTTTATCAGGGGGGTGGGATACTCCCACCTCCACCCCTCCCAGGCCAGAGAGATCCTTGTAAGGAAAACAGCACACATCAAGTTGAACTTCGCAAAAATTAAAGGAAGCATCCCTATGCTGCTCTAATCTGAGTTTTACTTGATCATGTTTTATTCATCATATTACCATAACCAGTGCATGGCAAAGTACTAGCATAGCTGTAATAAGTGCTGAAGAAAGACCCCATGAATCTTCTCTCCACCATTTTCCTGCCCATACACCTCCTTCCTTCCACACCTCCCCCTCAGTACCTCTTGGTATCCAGCAGCTTCAAGTTGACCTTGGCTGTTACACCAAGATCAGAATTCTCACTACACAAACTTGCTGTCCCCCCTCCTCCAAATTCCATGTTAAAATCCTTATTCCACTAGTGTCCATAACTCCTGCTTCCAGAAAGCTGATAAAACTCATAAAGTGGGAAAGGAATTTCCATGGAAGTCAGGATGCCACCTCTAACTAGCTGTATGTAGGTTTGGGACAAGTCATTCCATTCTTCTTGGATTCAGGTTTCTTGTTCATGTAAATTCATTTGTAGTGTCTGAAAGTATTTTCTGAGATAGGAATTCAGATAACAATATAAAAGGTTGAAGTTGTCCCTTGTATCCTTGTATTTGGGGGTTTTGTGTATATATATATATATATATATATATATATTTTAAAAGATACTTTGAAGGAAAAAATGTGTAAGATACTTGCAAAATTAAGTACATCAGTTGCATTCAGATAGAAGTAAAAAAATGTCAAGAATTTATGAAGATAATCTAGGAAGATTGGAAAGGCTAATTTTCCTGGCATCCAAGTATATTCACCTCTGCCCTACCTATTGACATATGCACATGCACACACTCACACACTCACTTGCACACATCTCTCCAGAGTCGCTATCCTAATCTGTTCTGAAATAACAGGGCAATAGTCTTGCTTATCCATTTGGGCAAACTCCTGGGTTAGACTATAAGCCCTTTGATTGTTCTTCAAAGCACATACATAATGAATGACCAGACGAGGAGAAACGGTCACACTAAGAAATGATGACATGGAAGGGGTTTGAAATAAAGGGCAGAACCATGGTTACTTATGCTTAAAGACTCCAAAGTTCTGAGAGAAAGGATATCTTGGCCTAAGCCTCCATGTGTCCTTTACCCACCACTGGGGAGGCTTCACAATCCACACAAATTGGAAAAAAATGCAAGCTATCTCTTGGATGTCAGTCCTTTCCCTAAACATCAGCTTTAGGTACTATCATACTAAGAAGAAGGGTACCTTGGAAACACTTTGGAAATGTCCCTCACTTCAGTGTCCTATGCTGGGAGGTTTCTCCCATTGGAGAGGCGAGGAGAAATGAAGAGCCTATTTCTTTCCTGTACAAATATTTTAGCAGGATCTTAATTTCTCAGGTCCTCTTTAGTCACAGAACAAAGCTATTACAATCACAGCCCTTCCTCCAAATATTCCCAAGGGACCCCTAGCGTCACAGGAGTTGTCACCTCAGAAGGGACAATAGATTTTGAGAAGCTTGTTCCTTCTATCTGATCAAAAAAGCCACAGGTAAAGCAAGATCATATTTTGAAGAACTAGCTGAAGGTTGTGCTCTACTTTTCTTTACCCTGTGACACTTCCCCTCATCCAGAGAGGTAATACTTTGCATTCTCACATCTTAGGGCAGGAATACACTTCACCAGCTATAGCAAGAGGAGGGACATTGAGTCAGCTTTGGATCAGAATTGATGTTTGAAACTCCTCTTGGCCAAAGCAATGGTTTGCAGGAAAAAAAAGATTTTTGTGTCACATGGACCTCCACACTATAGTTTCAAGCTTGCTTATTCAGTTCTATGCATCATTGTTTTAGCCTTCTGGGACACTGAAGTATACATGAAATTCAATTTCTTTCCCCCAGTGGCACAAGACCATCACAGGAAAAAACAGATAACAGTAGTCACAGAGTCACATTTCTCGCAAAGGTGTGTCTGTGGCCTGGGATTAGCACTCCTTTGTCAGGGATATAAGATGTGTGGGCAGCAGGCAAGAAGAGTGAAGAGACATTTTGCTATTTTCCATAGATCGTGGGTCTAATTTTTCCAGCCTGCTGTATAATATATTCCCTTTCTCTTAGTTTGGTATCTACAGCCAACTTTCTGTTAATTGAATCTCAGACGAAGAAAGAAGGCAAACTGAGGAGATCTTGATAGAGGCAGAAGCCATGAGACTAAAGCAGATTTTCCTTTATCCTGTAGTCCTGGTCTTGCCACTTTGCTCCAAGCTTGTCCTAGCAGGGTTTGTATTGGCTCTTCCAGAAGGACTTGTCTCCTGCTTCTGGAGCCATTGCTCCAAGTGACCAGCCTCTAGCTACTGAGCTACCAGCTACCCTACTTACTAAGCCCCTAGCTCTCTGAGGCTGATGGAATACCACCAACTCTGTTTTGATGGAAACCATATGTTGTAACTTCATGTCAGTGTCAGGTGGCGGAAGTGCAGTAGAAACTATGGCTTCTGTTCCAAAGAGTGTTTGCTTGCCTCAGGCTCATAGAGATCAGTCATACAGGCTGCCAGGATTACTCATTCCCAAACTCTACAAATATCCCTTTTGCTAAGACTTGAGATCGCTCTTGGTCCTTCCAGACAAAAAGTAGAGTGGTTGTTCAGATCACCATGAATAGTTCATGCATCATGTCACCTATCCCAGCACAGTACCCTACTGGGAAATGGCTTACCTAAGGAGGCATTGAGGATAAATCTGAGCTTTGTTCATTACGGTTGTGGAAACTACAAGCAGCAAAACCCCAAAGTCACCCCAAGTGCCTGTGGCTTATTATAAACAAAGAGGAGATCCTGAGATGGGCAGAGTCTAGGTCCAGGACCACCTTCTCAGGCCTGGACATAGGAGGGGCATAAAGACGCCTATTGTTTACACTGAGCCTCTTTGATGCTCTCTCAGGAAGCCCCCTTCACAAACAGTCGCCTCTGCCAGCCCTTGGGGACCTGGGGAATACATTCGCCCGGCCTTTGGTCTGTGTGTTTAGACTCACGCCACACCGAATTTCATCTGGGAGGAAAAGCTGTTTCAGATGACCATGAATAGCAGCTTTCATCAGCTGTCACTTCCCATTACAGCCAGTGTGACATGGAAATGTACTAGAGGCTGCTCGCACCCTGGAACGGGAACAGCTCTTTCTATTTCCAACATTTATTGACTTCATTTGTCCTTGTAAAAAAGTTAATCAGGCCATTGGCTTTTTCCCCCCTTTTGCCTAGATTCATTTGACTCTTTGAGTCAGAAAAATGGAGTATCTTAAGCGAGTACTGGGTGGAAATAAGACGCCTGTCAAGGTTATTTGTCAGTGGTCTTTCCCTTGGAGCAATCAGCTGTGTTCAGCTTCCTCGAGTAGACTTGTTCTCAAAGAAAGAGGATTCATTTTCTGTATCAGGAGAAATGGGATCCTGCCCCTGAGGGCAGGCTTCCTGTCTTATATTTGTTGTTCAGAGTTCAGTGGCATTTGTTAAACTGGTACTCTAAAATAATACCAAAAAAAGAAAAAAAAAGAAAGAAAATACTCCCAAAAAACCAGGCCATATTTATAGCTTTTGCCAATTTCCTTGGTGTAAATATTCCCACTGTGGTGGAGTTCAGGCTACCAGTGATGCCTCTGCATGTGGAGTCTATGAAGTCAGGAAAAGATGCAAACAATTGGATGCAGGGAGCTGGGAGGGGTCGGCTCCATCATGTCATGAACTCACGGACTTGTTGGTTGACTACTCAAAGCTGTGTGATGGATGTAGTCACAGGAACTTCATAGTGACCTTAATGGCCTACATTCTTCAAGCCAACACAGATAGTCAAAAAGGTCCTGATGCAAGTGAAGGGGCAGGTGAAGGGGAAGGCGAGGTTGGGCTGTAGGTAGAGCTGCGTGGTGTAAAATGTTTTAAGCTCCAGCCCAAGACCCAATGGGAAAAGAACCATTTACTGGCCACTCTTAATATTGAAGGAGGCAGGGGAAGCAGGCCAAGCCCTCAGAACTTGATGCTAAAAATCCTGCTTAGGGCGGGGCTTGCTATGGAGAAGCGTGGAATTGGGGGCCAAGCCTTACTCATCCAGCCCTGTTAGAAGGCAGCAGAGTCTATCATGGGGTCATGCCTCTGTGGACAGGCGTTCTGTCTTACCTTGGGTGTTAGGAGTTGTGGTGGACTAACTTCTGAGACATTTGGTAAACCAGCTCTCTTAAAAACTACTCCCAAAGAACCAGGCTGTATTTACAACTCTTGCCAATTTGCAAGAGAAGGAATCTAACTACCTTTGAAAAAGAAAATGATCCCCATGTATTATTTTCTATGTAAGTTGCCTCGGTGCCAAATCTGTTCCCCTGACCCCTGAGCACAGATTGATTAAGGATTGTTTACTGATTTGTGTCAGGATTGGTACTTGTTTCAAACTGCAACTGTGGAGGGACTGGGAACAATGGTAGTAATGGCCTCTGTGGTGGGATGGGTCATTCGCTCTCAGTTGGTTCTCCATGAAGTGTGAGACACAGGCAGGGACTGGACAGCTGGCCCCAGTCTCCTCCCCTGTGTCCTTCATCACAGCACCCACATCTGTCTCTGCTTCTGTCCCAGAGTGAAATCAGGCCTGAGCTCAAAGATATTCAAATGTAGGAATATGAAACTTATCTGCAGATGACAACAGAGAATTTAGAGTGTCACACATGGGCTCAGATGAAGCGTTGTGGGGAGAAGAAGAGAGAGCTTGAAGTTAGGGAGCAACTGGAGAAGGGATGATGATGGACACAGCATTTCCATTAGGCCTGGTGAGAGATCCTGTGTGAAAAGCAGTGGAGCGGTTATTAGGTGGGACACCCCAGAAAGCAGACACCAGTGTCTTGGAGTCAGGGAGGCATGAACCCCAAAGTAGGAAGTCAGACAGGAAGGAAGGAAACACAGAAAATAATGTCAGAAAAAAAATAATGATTCAATCCGGATCATGGAAAGATTTTAAATGGTAGGCAGAGAGGCTGGACTTCATAAATAATGAGCTGATGAAAATGTTTGGCCAGATGGGAGCCTCTCCAGAATTTCTGGAAGATGACTGTGGTGATCATGGAAAGTCCAGAAAACACAGGAAACAAGATAGCACCTCACTCGGCCGTCAAGATAAACAATCCACATTAAAACTTCTTCTTTTGGCTTGACGCCTGTGGCTCAATCAGCTAAGGTGCCAGTCACATACACCTAAGGTGGCAGGTTCGAATCCCCAGCCCAGGCCCGCCAAACAACAATGATGGCTGCAACCAAAAAATGGCCGGGTGTTGTGGTGGGCACCTGTAGTCCCAGCTACTTGGGAGGCTGAGGCAGGAGACTCACTTGAGCCCAGGAGTTGGAGGTTGCCTTGAGCTGTGATGCCATGGCACTCTACCCAAGGGGATAGCTTGAGGCTCAGTCTCAAAAAAAAAAAAAAAAAAAGAAGAAGTTTGTTTTTTTTTTTCCTCATTAGGATGCCATTTTTTTTTAAAGATGATAACTGACATATCTGGCATCCATGAAAAGTATATGAGCAATCTGCATCACCAATTCTGGACGTAGGTTACCTCTGCCAGGACACCCTGCCAAGGCTGGGTAATCGCCAGGGGAAAGGTGCTGCTCACTTGACCTAACTGCATACAACAGCCTGAAGGGGGGTGAATGAACAAAGAAAGTGGAGATAATGGGCTTCATTCATTAGAATTTTCTTTGAGTTTTCTCTGTCAAAGAGCAATCTCTAGGGAAAATGATCACTTCTATCATGAACCTACTCTCTCTAGAATAAGGTTAGGGAGAAATGAAATGGATTCATGGGGTTGTTGCAAAAGTAAATATAAAAACCATCCAGTTTTCTGATTCCATGCCTCGCACATAATAACTGTTCAGAAATGCTTTACTGACATGATTCATTTGACCTTGAAACACTCAAGGACAAAGTCCCCCATGGTTATGTGCCCATCACACAGAGCAGGTGGTAGAGCAAGGCTCTGGTTAAGAGAGAAGGCTCTGGAGCCAGGGGGCCTGCTTGTGATTGGGCTCTATCGCTTGTGTCCTTTGTGGTCGTACACATGCACTTGCCGAATCCAGGCCTCAGTTTCCTCTTCTGTGACTGATGTTCATAAAGGATCAACCACAAACTGTTGTTGCTAATACTAAGTGAGTCCACACACGAACTTAGAATGTTACTGAACACGTAATCACATAATAAACACTCTGTAACTCTCAGCCAGGAAAATTTGTTAACTTCTTCTTACTCAACTCTCACTTTCGTCTTTATCGGATGGAAGTTTAATGTCCTCTGACACCCAGAACACAGCCAGGGCATTTTTGTGTGTCTGAAATGTACCTGCAGTAGTGATGTGTTCGCTGCTGTGTGTCAGAGAGAGGGTTTTTTTTTTTTTTTCTTTGAGACAGAGTCTTGCTTTGTCACTCTGGGTAGAGTGCAATAGCATCGTCATGGTCTTAATTAAACCCATTTCAGTCTGTGAACTTTCTCAGAGTCATCCCGGTGGGCTTTCAGAGCCTTGAAGCCCTTCAGAATTGCTCCAGACCTCCCCAGCCTGTGCTTTCCCCCCATGTCATGATGGGCTGGTCCTGTCTCTGAAAGGATGTGAAGATGGGAAGGGAATGCACTTGGCAGCTCCTTATTTAACAGCAGCGCAAAACATTCTTTCTTCATGGAATACATTTCCCTCATTGTCCAAATGAGTCTTTTACAGCAGCCAGGTCTTTTTTTTAAAACTGTGACATTTTTAGATCACCACCAACCTCTATAACTGGCTTTTACACAAAGCTGTAAAGAAAGCTACATTTTGTGCTGGCCTGAGTCTCTAAGAGCAAGAGGCGTGATGGTGTCTCAGACTCATGCCCCACACTCCCCTGCCCCTATGGGCCAATGCTGCAAACCTTCCTGCTCCCAGTTGGTGGCATTTGCTGGTCTGGAGCTGGTCTCACTCCACAGTAATGTATTTTCTCTCCTCTGCTGTTTTTCTTTATGGCCAATATACATACGCAGCTCATGAGAGGACTTTACTCACACTCCTCGCTCCAGATTTGCTGTCCCTTTGTCACCTGTGGGTCATCATCTCAGTCCAGCTTTAAAAATGCTGCTCTCCAGTTACAGAGAGCATGAGCATGGCAGCACTTTCTTCCAGAAATTTCCATCTGTCCAATTTATTATTTTGATGAAAACATAACTAATCCCCTTTTTCATTCAGTTTTCACATAAAAATGTGAAATCCATAGACATACCACGGTCAATGCATTAGAAGGTGAGAAGCAGGCTCATGTGGACAGAAGCAGTACGGGGAGAGAGCAAGCCATGAGCTGTAGAGATTCTCTTTGCTCCCCCACGGATGGGGTTGCTAAAGAATTTACAGGTTCCAGACACTCACTCTCAGGCCCTCTCTGACTTCACTGGGTGCCTTCAGCATTTCACAGCCATGTAGGT
Organism: Galagoides demidoff; assembly: GCA_963574575.1. Lineage (NCBI taxonomy): Eukaryota > Metazoa > Chordata > Mammalia > Primates > Galagidae > Galagoides > Galagoides demidoff. The sequence continues at coordinate 20,677 of CAUYQV010111906.1, forward strand.
TATGGCATTTGGCAGGCTCTCAGCAGGTGCCCAGATCAACTTCTGGAACCTGCTTCAGCCACCTTCTGACCTACTGTTAGGAGGTTAGAACACTTTTCCCATTTCCATAGTCCTTTGAAACACTAATGGGAGCCACGGTAGATAGTGATAGACATTCTGATCTAGATCACATGCTGTGTTGTCCTCTTCCTTCCCCATTCAAAGTGATGATCAGACTCAGTGTTCCCTTCCCCGGCTCCTCCACCCTTGTCTTCCCCCAAAACCTGATCCCATGTCTAGATGCCCCTGAGGAAAATGCTAAGAGAATAGAGTTCATGCCCAACAGCTGGGGCAGGGAAGGAGGGGAGGAGAAAGATGTTCACCAAATTAGATTGACATTTTCATTGACTAAGAAATAAGAGTTATTAAACAAGGATCTCAGCATCCAGAAGCATCTCCAATAAGAGATTGGCAAAAAGGGGCAGGGTCCCATACCCTGGGCAGCAGTGAGGAGCAGAGTCTATGAGGCCACCACAGGGGCTTTGTCCTCAGCAGCTGAGGATATTGGGATCTGTAGGCCTCAGGTCCTGCTGTCTTCACTGTTGAGCACTGTCCTGGGGCACTAACGATACAGCAGCTGCATTTTATGCAAATTGAAATAGTGCTAAAAAACATTACTGGTATAATCCACTTCCATGTGAAAAAATGATTTAAAATTTAAATTTCCTGTTAATTTTCCAAAAATTGCAGGAAAAATTAAGTAAAGAATCATACACTTCAAGTGATATAATAATGCATATCATTTGCCAAACACCAGCTTCCCCGATAGCCCTGCTTTATTCTGGGCATCTGGTGGGTCTGTGTCCCTTGTACTGTGCAGCTGTTTTTTTATGTGGAAACTGGTGGCATCACAGTGCTGACTATTGTGCTTATATTTGAGTATTTGTTGTAAACAAAATTCAAATACAATTTAACATCCTTTTTTCTGAAAATGATATAATTGGAATATTCCTTAAGTGACCATACTAATGCTATGCCAAAAATTACATTTTAAAATAAGTAAGCTTTGTGTGGAATTTAACTGGTACAAATTTGTACTGATGAAGACCAAATAGCACCTATAACACATTATGTTGTTATTCAGAAAAGAACTCTGCAAAATATTAGAGTTAATACTGAAGAAAAAAATGCAATCATACAGTTGAATTTTTTCTCCATCTATTTATATAAGTATTGAAATGGTAGTGACCCATGGTAGAAGGCAGATTGCTGTATTATTTTCTAAACCTTTTTTTTATCAAAGTCTACCATTAGCATCAGTCCCAAACTCCAGCCTCTGGGGATGCGTAATGATTTCTTCTGGGAGCCTTTGGAGGCTTCTCTGTCCACTCTTTGTGTTGAGGCCACCCGGAACGATGCTTACCCTAAATGATACCACTCTTTCCTCCAGGAAATACACCTTGCATGTCTCACCCATGTTGCCTTCTGCAAACCTGTCAACAAGCTCCCGTGGAGGAGAATGCTGAACATCCACGTCCAGCAAGTCTTTTGGGAAACCACACAATATTTCATTCACTGCATTTGTTTCCCCACATATTGCCTCACATTCTCTCTCTCTTAGCTTGAAGACTTAGTCCTGCTCTTGATTTTCAACTCTAAACTTCCACTTCAATTAACGCATTCATAGCCACTCTGAAGAAAGAAACTGAGCCCATTCCTTCATGCATCATCAGTGAGTGCCGATGGTTCTAGTCAAGGCCCTTTCCCACCACTGAAGCACACACAAGACAGGCTTCCCAGCTGCTACTGCCCTTCCTCCCTATCCCTCAGGAAAATTGTAGTGTCCACAGAGGTAGGTCTGGATTGCCACCAGGAAGTCAAAACCAGGTTTCACTGAAGTATGGGATTATTAGTGGCATCTAGGAACTTGTAGTGGAACAAATGTGTTCTCCTTTTCCCAGTCACTTCTCTCATCTTGATAAAATGTTGTCATTGTGCCACCAGATGGAGTTTGTAGCTGCAGAAATAAAACTAAAATCTCCTGGTTTCCATGGACAGCCTGGCAGACTCATTCTCCTCCATGGTCTGGTAGGATCTCTGTTTATTTCCAAATGGCCAATAGAGTAATAGGGAGTCTGAGGGGTCTCTTCTCTGAGACCCTTAAAGGTCAAAAGAATCAGGACATGACCACTGGGAGAATAAACGGAGGTGAACGCTTGGGCTTCCTCTAGGTCTTGAAGAAGCTGGAACAGTTGAGTCAAAATATTCCTTTGAATTACAAGGTTAAATCAAATTAAAATGTAGAATATTAACTGATTTTCTGCATCACATTTGACATTTGTTGATCATTCTCAGCATTTGTTTATGCCCTTGGCCACTCGTATTGAATTCCTGGATTTTTGGCTCGGTGGGTGGGAAAGAATAGAATTGCTTTACTGTCTTTAAAATCCTAAATTGTTAGGCAACTTTAAAAAGTAATGTATCTCCTTTTTTTGTGAAAAAGGTAGTGAAGATTGTGGGTACAGTAAGGATTGAAATACAGCATTTTTAGTGGCAATAAATAAAATCACTGATTTCATTAGGGGTATTGTTTTTATTCTTTTGAAATACTTTTTTGCTTGTAGCATAGGCATAAAAAAATCCAGTGATATGCTAAATTCTTCAATACCATCCCACTTTCTCTTTTCTGGTATTTGGAGTGTTATGATGCAAGGCTGAAGGTGTCAGGAGAAGGAAAGGATGTGCCTGCCAGATCTGAATGGAAGTTGAAATCTCAGAACACTTCATAAATCTGGGAGACCTTCCTTGTGCCTTTTGGTAACCCCCGGGCCTCTGATCCGTGGGTCAGGAGTAATAGCCCCTTTCCTCTAAGGATCTCAGACAAACAGCCTGACCCATTGTGCAACAAGAAAGTCTTGGAGGACCAGCTGGCTACAACCTTCCATTCCCTATTGAAGTGTGTTAATCTGTTCTTTTTATTTTTAGATTGTAAAATAGAGGCACAGACAGGCAAAAGGGTTTTGATAATGACTGCCATTAGCTTTAACCTGAAAATGTGATTGAAACCTATGACCTTTTCTTGCTTCAAGGCTACAGTTCAGTCCACTGAAGCTGTGTTTATTGCCAAAAGCATGATGACAAAAATCACTTTTCTTAATTGCTCTTGAATGTAATGAAGCAGAAAAGAGAAGGCAGGTCTTCTGATTCCCAGCCTCATCAGTAGCAAATGAATCAAGCATTCCATCCCTGGATACCACTCGTTTTAACTAGCACTGGGGCAGGATTTACTGGGGCAGATGGCTGACACTGGTGTAGGAAAGTTCCCCTGGAGTTGGAGGGCTGTGTACCCACTGGGGAAGCCCAGTGCTGTGGAACAGATGTATTTCCTGCCCTGGTTATTTCACTTGGGTTTTGTAACTAGAGAGGTCCCCAATGACAAATTTTTCTAACACTTTTAAAACCACATTTCCCATGAAGGCCTTTCTGAGGTGAAGTAAAAGTTAACGGGAAGCAACATGAGGGGCCTGGGATCACGTTGCATCTGGGAAATTTATTATGACTCACATGATGCTGTGGACACTGCAGACATATCCACTCTGCCAGGATATGGAGGAGAATGAGTCTGCCAGTTCTGCCCCATGGCATGTCCATAGTATGGAGGAGGAGTTTTGCCAGCTCACCCAGCAAGGCTATGCTGGTGGTAGAAATATCACCCTGGCCTCACCAAGAGGGTAGCTGCTTGGGAGTCTAACAGATATGAAATATCAGTGCCAAGCACTGCTCTGGGACCGTGACACACATGACATTATCAAATCTTTATCATTCTGTAAATCAGATGCCTTTGTTACTCCTACTTTACAGATAGAGAGGTAGCAGATTAAAAACACTATAATCTGTCTCTTCAATCTGGAACCCAGATCACTTATACGTATTTCTCTGTATGTCAGTTACAGGACCAGGAAACTGAAATGCAGTCATGTTCAATGTACCATAAAAAGAATAAGCTGTCATTCACGATCCCAGGGGTCCTGCCCATTTTCCTTTCTGGCTTCTTTCCTCATTCTGTCCCTTTATGCTTCTTGAGCTCTAGTGCAGGAATCGCAAATAGATCTCATGGTGGCACTAGCCTCAATCAGTTTGCAGTGGCTTCTCAAAGCATGGGATTGGGTAGAATTGGGCTCACTATGCCAGAGTACTAACATCAATTAATGATGTCTTCCATGGGCATGGGAGGCAGCATCAAAGGCAGGCATGCCTGTCAACTTCTGCCCCAGCATGTGGCTATTGTACCTCTGTTGGCACTTCCAACAGTACCTGAAACAGCAAATTAATACATTGGCTTAGGATTGTGAGATGTTTCTCTATGGTAGCATGGTGCCATCTCCTGCCCTCACACCCCTGGCAATAACCCTATCTACTTACTCTATGAAGCTATGGGCAAATACAACTTTGCTAAGGAATGAGGTTATTGCTGTAAGGGTGGGGATTGAAAGAAAAGTTTTAAGCAGGTACAGTGGCTCATAACTATAATCCTAGCTCTGGGACGCCAAGGTGGGAGGATTGCTTGATCTCAGGAATTCAAGACCAGCCTGAGTAAGAGCGACCCTGTCTCTACTAAAAATAGAAAAATTAGCTGGGAGTTATGGCAGGTGCCTGTATTCCCAACTACTCAGGAGGCTTAGGCAGGAGGATCGCTTGAACCCAGGAATTTTGAGGTTGCTGTGAGCTAAGCTGAGGCCACAGCACTCTAGTCAGGGCAACAGAAAGAGACTTGGTCTCACAAAACGAAAAGAAGAGGACTTTCAACATGAATAGGCCCCCGTCAGAATTGCCTTCTTTGAATCTCAGTTTAACAGTGTTTTAGCTCTATGTTTTTCTACCCCAGGTTCAAGAAAGTCTTTCCTTCACCAATGAGCCAAGAAGTGAGGGTGGGGAGTGAGGGATGGGACACCGGGAAGACTAAAAAGGAAGAAGGATACTAGTTGTCAAAGCATGAGGAAATGCTCTTCCAATGAGCCCAAGACATCAAGAAACTAGTGTAGTGGAGAGAGGGTGGGAGTCAGGGGAGTCAGGAGGCCACACATGTGTATGGACAGTGATCAGACTTGGGATAGGGCCATCTAAGCTCTGAGTTCTTCTCTTTTGAGGTATGTCAATATTTAACCATATATAGGAGGAAAGGAAGGGTGGGCCTATAGTTAGAAGCATCACTGTTGGGACAAGATGAAAATGGATGCATCAACAGGGGCACAAGAAAGGGCAAAGAAAAGAATAAGGCACTTCAGAGCCATGTGTGGGATGTGTGTGCATGTGTGTGACCTGAGAAGGCTGGAGGAGAGAGAAGAAAGGAGGAATGTTTTAAAGAAAGAAAAGCAAGTTGGGTAAGCGAGGGAGACATGGTGTGTGAGAGAGGAAAGGTTTATAAAGATATGTCTTCCAAGCAAGAGTAATAAGAAGATCAAATCTGATTTAAAAAAAATTGAGGAAAAGAAAAAATATGATGGCAATGTTTTTCAGAAATTAATAAGTTAAATCAAATAGTCACAGTTTTATTCAGAAGCAAGGAATTTGATGATAACTTCAGATGAGCACAGAAAGTATTCTTATTCTTCAAGAAAATATACAAAAGGTTAAGAGTGTCAGAAATTCCAGTTCTTCAACTCAGAAGGAGAAAAGGGAAAGTCTTGTTTTGCATAGGAATTAAAAGTCACCTTGGACTGGTTAAGGAAGATATTTTGTGAAAATTTACCAGTGTCAGAAAAGGCAGCAGGTTAAGTCCTGGCTTTTTACTGGCAGAGCAGGGGTATTGAATAGCTCCGTGCTTGTGTCAGAGTGGGACAGGAGGAGAGGAACTTGCCAACAGATGTAACTTAGGGTGAAAGACGGCCTTAGAAACACAGATTGTATTTCAGGCCCCTCATTCTCCAATGAAAAAACATGTGTCAGACAAACTCTAGGGTGGCCTACACTCTTGGTGTACATGTTTGTGTGTAATCTCCTCTTCCTGAGTATGGACAAGTCTTGTTTCTAATGAGTAGAATATGACAAAAGTCATGAAATGACAGTCCCATGATTATGGTACATAACAGAAGAGTCATCTTGCTAGCAGACTCACTCTAGCGACTCTCCTTAGTGACTTGAAACAAGCAGGAATGTTGAGGAAGTCTATGTGGTAGGGAACAGTAGGTGGCCCTGAGGAACCACATGTAGCCTCTAGTTGCTGAGAGGAGCTTCTAAAAGTTGAAGTGGATTTCATCCCACAGCAAGCACTAGGTCCTCAGATTTAAAACTTTAAGGGAATGAATTCTGCCAGTACTTTGAATGAACTTAGAAGCAGATTCTTCCCCAGATGAACCTCCAAATGAGAATGCCACCTGATAGAATGCACATTTATGAGGGTCTAATCAGAAGACTTAGCTAAGCTGTTCTTCATCTCCTGACCCACAGCAACTATGAAATAATAAATTTTGAATATTTGTCCTGCAGTAACAGATAACACAAATATAAGACCCCTATAGGAGAAATAATTTTTATGGTCAATTCACTAAGTGAATACTTATTTCATATCCTTTGGATTTATAGACTGCTACGGATTAAATTGTGTCTCTTAAAAAGACACATTGAAATCCTAACTCCAGGTTACATGTGAATGTGAATTTAATGGAAAATAGGGTTTTCAGATGCAATGAAGCTAAGATGAGGTCATACTGGGTTAAGGTTGGTTCTAAATCCAATGATGGGTGTCTTTATAAGGAGAGAGAAGGTTGGAGATAGAGAGGACATAGACATACACTAAGGAGGACAGCCATGTGAAGACAGAAATTGGAATGATGCAACTATAAGCTACCAAATGCCAAAAATGCTGGCAGTCACCAGAAGCTACACAGAAGCATGGAACAGATTTACCTTCAGGAGTTCCAGAAGAAATCAATTGTAATAACACTTTGGTTTTAGACTTCCAGCCTCCTGAATTATGGGAGAATAAAGTTCTCTTATTTTAAGTCACCCAGTTTATAGTAATTTATTGGGGCAGTCCTAAAAAAACAATATAAATACCTTGAAAATTAAGCTTAGGATCTCAAGTTCACAAGGCTCCTAAATCCGAGTTCTTTAAGTTAATGAGATACTAGGACAAAGTTATAGATGTTCAAGGCAAAATGATAATAGTGGAGAATTGAAGACAGAGAATCTGTGTGTGCACGTGTGTGTGTGTTCACAGGCATGTGCTCCTACAAGCTACATAATATCAATCATAATAATGGCCAGGTAGTAGGCAAGGTTTACTGCTACATATTAATTGGAAGAAATGTCCTGCTTTTGTCATGGAAATAATGCGAGGCATTGTAACAATCCTATTCTTCTTGGAACATCCCCTGTTACTCTATAAGAATAAAACACATCTTTCAAAAATCTACTTCCAGAAATCAACAAAAAAGATAAAATGGAATCATAAAATATATTCAATTAATCTGTAGGAGAGGGGGAATAAGCAAGGGAATAAAGAACACATGGGCTGAAAACAAAGATCAAGATAAACGATTTAAAACTATATTAACAATCACATTAAATGTAAATGGTCTAAATACCTCAATTAAAATGCAGAGGTTACCATAATGGATGTAAAAAGCAAGACTCAATTATATACTGGTTACAAGAAAAGTACTTGAAATATAAGGACAGAAGTAGATTAAAAGTGAAAGAACAAATAGAAAGTAAAAAGATAAAACTTGAATGCCTAAATTAATACCACACAAACATATTTATGAGCAAATATTACCAACAATAAAGAAAATTCTTTCATAATTACAAAGAGATCAATGCATGAAAAGAACATAGCAGTCCTAACTGTGTGTGTAAATAATGACAAAACCTCAATATACTTGAAACAAAACATAATGGGACTCTAAGAAGAAATAAGAAACTTCTTAGAGTGCTGGATATGTTCATTATCTTGATTAAGGTAATAGTTTCATGTGTTTTTACATGTATAGAAACTTATCAAACTATGTGCTTTAAATACATACTGTTTAATAGATTCAATTATTTGTCAATAGAGCTGTTTAAAAAGTATAATGAGAATCTGAGAAAGTAAAATGAGCCAACAATGTAATAAATAATCTACTATTAATTTTTGCTTTATCAGAAAACAAAAAATACTGTCCATATCTTACTTTTGGACCAAATAAACTTAGTTGTGATTTATTTTCAGAAAATAAAAGAATACATGCAAGTCTAAAATTTTGATAAATTTCATTTTAAAGAGCACAAGACTAATATTCTGAATTAATGTTCACTCTGTTAGTAATATGAATATCCTCATGTTCTATAAATAAGTATCAATTAAAGACAGCAACTATCCCTACCTTGTAAGAAATGTTGGCTTTTATTAAATAAAATATAAAACACAAACAAAATTATTTTTTAAAACAGAAATAACATTGAAAGAGAAATGCTCAATATAAAATATGTGAAGGCAGGTGTTTTAAATACTTTAAACTTTATCACAGAAAAAAAACATACACATTTCATGTGACATAGAGACAGGCAACCTGATGTAACAATGCAATTAATAAACATTTTAAATAAATTTTTCCCATTTTATGCTTAAATTTTGAACTTATTGTCTACATTTTTCTGATAATTTTATTATAGTAAATTTACCTTTACTATATTAAACAGTTTCCAACTTAAATTATTAGAGTTAAAAATAAACAACAGAATTTAAAAAATGCTCAGAGAAACATTTTGAATGAAAGACCACCCTCCAGCTTTTGTAAGAAGCAATCGAGAACTATGGACATAAAACAGAGGAAGAAATTATACTATTTCCTATGAGAAAGAAACTGACAAATTATTTCAGGCAGAGAAAATTAGGGATGCTAAAAATATTTCAAAGATTCGAAGCACATAAAAGCTACCTTTTAGATGAGTCAGACACAGAAAAATATATCAGAGGAGCTTTGAAAGCCTCTTCTTTATATATTAGTAATCATCAAATAGGGCCCCAAACTTGGAACTTCAAATAGAGTACCTGCTTAATATAGCATTTATGTAATTTCTACTTCAACCAGTATAAGAAAACAAATTGCATCACATTAACAACTAACCCCACAAATGGTCTTCTTTTAGTTCCCTTTCCACTACAGTGGGAAGAAAATAAACAAAAATATACAGTTGAGTTAACTGAACCAAACCATCAAGGGAAACCATTAATTTGCTTGTTTATTAGAAAATCTTAATTTATTTGCAAAAAGCCCCAGGAAGCCGGGACTTACCTTTGAAAACCTACAACTTTTAATTTAAGAAAAAGCAGGGAAGCTAAAGCTGGTTAACCTATTTGATTGATATATAAAATGCTAATAGTCTAAGTCTATAAAGCCAGGAGCCTTGTAAAGCTTTATTTCATAGCAAATACTTCCTATTTCATGGCAAATATCTTCCTCTTGTGACACTGCTAGTAAAGACTATTTTCATCATGTAGAGATTTTGCAATTATAAGCATGAATTAATTCCATGACCTCAAAACATTCTGATAAACAAAGCATTCCAATTTGTTTAACCTAGTTGTTAAGCGTGAACAACACCCTCGTTAATATATAAGTCATCTCTCATTAGCCTTTTCTCCTACAGCTTATCAATATAAATTGTATCAGTAAACCATATGTGAAATGTCATATCCTCTTTTTTCCTCTTCTAACAAAAATATAAAATGTAAATGTAAATTGTTCCTACACTAGAAGATTGCAGAAGTGTGACGTGGCATAAATTCTCAATCTACCAGGTCACTGTAATGTTTCAAATAAAGAAAATAGTCTGCTATGTTGTTACCAGAGTGTTACTAAGAAAGTATCATTTGGTTGGGAGTGATTACTGACCAAAATGGAAATGTCCACCCTCAGGGACACTGAGTGCTAAAAAAAAATTAAAACAGTCTGCCCACAAAAGAACACTGCAGTGTTCTACAAAACTGTTACGTGTCATCACTAGCATTCACCAAGCAGGCAGTCTGATGAACCTTGCATTTACACTAGTTGTGGAGCTGGTAGGAACCTCTGAAAAATATTTTAATCTATTCCTTGATGAGCAAACTGAGAACGCCCAAGGATTTATTCAAGGTCGCAAGATAGAGTTAGTCATGAGCAAAACCTGAAGTCCTGAGGCTATTAGGGGCTGTGCCTTACGGATTCTCATAGCCCTGCAACGGGACACCTTTGGGTCACTCTATCAAGTATCCCTAAGCTTTGTTTTCTGTTAGATGATTTGCAATGGGAAAGCCCAGGTGGTCTTCTGAAAAAGAGAGAGATATCAGTAAAAAATGAGGAAACAAGACTCCATCAATGGGCTCTATAAACAGAATGTTTGTACTTTCCACACCCCCTTCCAAATTCACATATTAAAACCTCATCCCCAATGTCATCATATTTGGAGGTGGAGCCTCTGTGAGGTGATTAGGTGATAGGGGCAGAGCCCTCAGGAATGGGACTAGAGCCCTTCTGAAAGAGACCCATCCTGCCATGTAAGGACACAGCAGGAAAGCTGTCCATGAACCTGTCCAGGAAGTGTGCCTTCTCCAGTTAAGGAATCTATTGGTATCTTGACCTTGGACTTCCCAGCCTCCAGAACTGTGACACATAAATTTCTGTTGTTAGTAAATCACGTAGTTTATGGTATTCTGTTGTAGAAGCCCAAACAGACTAAGATAAATTACTCTTCTCTTCTTCCAGTTTCTACTTTGCTGTTAGAGAAGTTTAGAATGTAGAAACTTTTGGTGTATATTTGAGTAGACTTTTAATTTCAAGGTAAAATATCATAAAATGTAATACAATCTTCTCAAATTGCATAATCTTTCTGCAAAGAAGCCTGGAAGCATATAGGAAAATAGGAAGTATCTGTATACAAACATTCTCATATGTACTACACTTTCTACAACCAAGAGAGGAAGCTAAAACAACGCTCCTAAATAATGACCAAAATTAAGGCTGAAATACGTCCCATTTACTGTGTGCCAGGCTTTGAGATAAACATTTCAACAATGATTTAATCCTCATAGGATTGTGAAGTGCTACGATCATCATCCCTCCTTTACCAATTAGCAAACTGAGGCACAGAGAGATTAAGTATTGTTCCCAGAGTCACACAGGTAGGAATGGACGAATCTAGAATTTAAACTGAAAGCCCAAGCTTTTAACTAATAATCCACACTGATTCTCCATAAGAAAAAAAAAAAAAAAACTGTTAAAATATAGGTTTGGAAGGGCCTAAGAAGGGTGCCCGGCAACTTGTGAGTTATAATAACACATGTAGCTTCCCACATCACCATGGGTTTAAGCCCATGCTGATCAGTTTTATCCGACACTATCAGCTAAAATTAAAGTGCATCACTTTCAACTGGGGCAGTTGTAACAATGTCCCATTGCAGTGGTTTGTCATGTTTTTTACAGACCCATAAGCCACCCTTCATCAACTTACAGCCATCAGCTAGGCACAAACAATAAAAATGAGGAAGAAAAACCCTGAAAATAATAGCAGAGCTGGGGTGGGCGGGAGGTGTGGAATGCATTAATGAAGAAGGAGTGAACAGGGAATAACATCCTGTTATTGTGGCAAATTTATCTGCAAGAATCACACAAGTACAAGTGGGTACAGGTTTCATGGGGCCTGATGGCAATGAATTTAAACAATTTTAGAGGTTTCTTTAAAATAATAATACCATGGCTGGGCACAGTAGCTCACTCTCTGGGAGGCCAAGGGCGGAGGATTGCTGGAGCTCAGGAGTTTGAGACCAGTTTGAGCAAAAGCAAGACCCTATTTCTACTAAAAACAGAAAAATTAGCTATGTGTTGAGGTAGATGCCTGTGGCAGCTAGTTGGGAGGCTGGGACAAGGGGATCGCTTGAGCCCAAGAGTTTGAGGTTGCTGTGAGCTATGACATCACAGCACTCAACCCAGGGTGACAGAGTGAGACTCTGTCTAAAAATAATAATAATAATAGTAATAATATAGAAGTAGAATGATAACACTATCTAACACTGGGTAAAGTTCCCTGAAGGACTTGGTAGCAGTGAGAGATCTGAGGCTTGAGCTTTATTCTATTCATAGTGAGTGATGAACCCACACTTGGCTGGGCAGGAAAAGGTAGAAGAAATTTTGCTGTCCATGTACTCCATGGGGACCAGAGATTTCTTCAAGCAAATGTTTCAGGAAGAGCAAGAGCCACCCAGGGACTATCCCTTAAATTGGGAAGAATCAAAAATGCAAAAGCTACCGTTCAAATTCCTATAAGGAATATCTTCAGATTAGAAGAGAAAATGGATCTGTCTTAGAAAACGTATGAAGAGAAGAATGGCTGTATTATCATCCCCTCTTCGCCAATGGCTACGGCCCTTGGGTCAATTTCTTTATAACTGGGCTCCCTTTGGCTTTCAAAGGGCCAGCAAGGAGATCGCTAAGATGATAAAATCAATAGAGAGGGCTACAGAGATCTTTCAGAAGCTTGGGTGGATTGAATTAGAAGACTCCTGTCCAATCTCCTGACCGCTGGCCTGGGTAGATGAAAGGAGGTGGGGCTGTAGGTATCAGAGGTGCAGTCAAAGTGACAGGTGTGAGCAGACCCGATGCTGGAGGAACTGGGGGAAGCTGGAAAGGTGAAAACCCAGCGACAGAGGTAGCAGGCAATGCTTAGGTACAGGGCAGGACTAGAAGATTGGGAGCTTGGATACAGGAAAACAAAATGAGCTGAATTATCAGCTGTGAGCAAACATCAAGGCAGGTTGGGGCTTCTTCAGGGAGTGTGGCTGCCTGTTTGAGATGGAGCCATTTATATCCCCAACAGAATACAGCATTAGATTCTGGCCACTGGGCTGATCCTGAATTTACTCCTGGTAACATTTTTTTCTCACTTCCATGGCAGCAAAAACATACCCAGATCCTTTTGTTCATAGTGATACTTTTATTTCCTGAAAACAATGAACAAAGGCAGGATTTGCTTTTCACACAGCCATGCTCTTAAATAGGCTCACTTTAAACTGTGCTTCTCCCTTCAGGGGAAGGGAGATACTGCAACAGTGTAAAGAAACACTGGGCTGTGTTTATGGGTGGGGGGAGGTTGACAAGCCAGCCCAGAGTGTGTCTGTGACAGGATGGTGGTGCCTGCTATGCGGCACCTGCCCAGTTATGGTTGGCAATCACTGTCCTGGAGCGTTTATTCAAGGCCTGACGTAAGTAGGAGGGTCACTGGAGTGCTACATGCCATCAGAAAGTGTCCCTAGTGTGCAAAACAAAGATTGAGCAATACCTCAAGGACAGGTGAGATGGAACGTGGTCTCTAGGGAAGGCAGGCTTGTGCGAGTGTGTGCGCGTGCACATGCTCCCTGGATCAAGGCGGGGCCATGTGCTCCCTGCGACGAGAAGGAAAAGGCTGGGTGGGTAGGCTCCATAGTCCAGAACCAGAAAGCCAGAGAAGCTGGCAACTCAGGACCTATCCAGGTGAAACCAGCTTTGGTTTTCAGGGGCAATGGGCAGGAGGGTTCCAAGGCACGAATAATTGAGAGAAAGGCACAGGAAGCAGTTGGAGAAAGTAGAGAAGCTGGTTCTGCTGTGGGAAGGGAAGCAGGATAAGGGGGACAGTGGCTTCATCCGAGGGTCTGCAGAGAGGGGAAAGGAGACAGGAGAGGGCAAGGAGAATGGGAAACATGTGCTGTATTATTTAAAAAAAAAAAAAACTGAACAAAAAAGGATCAGAGGAAAATTACGAGAAAAAAGAGCAGGCAGGAACAGAGACTCAGAGTTAAGGGATGGGAACAGAATAAATAGAATCCATTTTCTTTGCACTACTTAGGACAGCTATTACAAAAAAAAACAAAAATAAGGTATGGAACATAAGATGCAAAAACAAAAATAAAATGCTGATAAGGATGTAAAGAAATTGGTACCCTCCTGTGTCAATCAGTCAACCAGAATGTAAAATGGAACAGCCGCTTTGTACAACAGCTTGGTGGGTCCTCAAAAAGCTGAATGTGGAATGACTGTACTATCCAACAATTCAACCCCTAGCTAGATTTGCAGAAGAACTGAAGTCAGAGCCTGGAGCAGATATTGTACACCTACGTTGATAGCAGGACAATTCACAACAGCCAGAGGTGGAGGCAACTCACGTGTTCATGGATAGAGGATTGGATAAACAGAACGTGGTCTGTACAAACAGTGGGATATTATTCAGCCTTAAAAAGGAAGGCATTTCTGACCCAAAGTACAACATGGACATTACCTTAAAAGCATTCCTTCAGTTATAAAGGGACAAATGCTGCATGATTCTACTTATGCAAGGTACCTAGACCAGAGACAGAAGGTGGAATGGTGGTTTCCAGGGGCTGGAGAAGGAATGGAGAATTAGTGTTCAGTGGGTACAGAGTTTCAGTCTGGGATGATAAAATCATCCTGGAAATTAATACAGGTTATGGCCCTAGAACAATGTCATGAATGTACTTGATGCAGTGAATCATATGCTTAAGGTGACCAATTTTATGTTACACACATTTTAACAAAATTTTAAAAAGGATTCTTTTATTAAAAGAGAGCTCAAAAAATGTCCCAGAAGCTATGCAAATTCCCACAGTTCAAAGCTGGCTAGGTTTACTTGTAAGACTAACAGATACTGATAGCCTTTTCTGGCATTCAGTAATCTTCAGGGAAACCATCCACTCAGAAGGCATTTGTAGGGTTGACCAAGAGGCAAGCAGCACCGTTCCTGTTTCTAAATGGTTATAAGAATGTGCTTTCAGGAGAAAGAATTCAAAAGATAAGGTTCTGCCTCCTTCTTTGGCAAAAGCGGAATGTGGTGCAGGAGGCCCAACAAATGGCAACATGAAAGTTCATAGAAAATAGCAAATGTCAAAGGAAAAACATATTCTGTCTGGACCAGATCAAAGGGATGCTAAAAGTAATGATTAACACAAGAATGAATAACTTTCTTTATAGCTATATTTTACTGTTCAAGGTGGGGGGTCATCTGCAAATTAAAGGGCCAAAGGTGAATGGTTAAGATAGAGCTAGCCCTAATTTAGAAACTGGTATTAAGATCTTCTCTCTCTCTCTCTCTCTTTTTATAGAACTATGTCAGAAGCCAAAAAGATATGGTCTTAGAATCTAGGAAGGACACACAACTAAAGGGCAGTTACCACTCCTCCAACATCAACAAGTGGGACTAAGTTATATAGGAAGAAAAAGCCCGGTAAACAGCTAGCACTGATTGTTGTTACTAACAGCAAATGGTCACCATGTTTGGTGGCCTCTGGGAAATAGGTAAAGTGATTGAATAATAATCATTTTAAGAGACAGAAGGAAAATAATTATTAGTGACAGTCTTTACCATAAAATGTTTCCAGACATGTCAGTTGGAGACTGACAGAATAGTTGATCCTCTTCATTTTCTTTTAAATAAATGGGAAAATTAAGGTGTCATGATACAGACTGATTGGTGCAAGACTTTACCACTCATGGTCAAATAAAAACTACTCACCAGATTATCTACTCTGCAGGAGGTTTCATCATTAGCACACGGAAAGAGCTAATAAATCTAAAGAACACCATAAAAAAAGGTGAGATCAAGAAAATGTTGGTTTTTGTAAGCCATGGTTTCCCCTTTCAAGGTATATGTAAGTATGAAGTACCAGACTAGTCTAACAAATACAGTAGAATCTCCACCACCTCCCTACACTGACTACCTCCTTAAGTTGACCTAATTTTCATAGACTGGACATATACCATATGTACTCAATGGAAGTTCCTATGTTGACCACCTCTGCATGTTGACCCTTTGTTACAGTCCCTTGGGTGGTCAACTTACAGAGGCCCTACTGTATATAATCACATTATTTACCAGTCTGATGTGGACTCAAACTGTAAGTGGAATGAATTGAGTATAGCTGCTTAGGGAGCTGATAGACTATCAGGGAAGGGCAGTCCCAGCACGGGTTTAGATACCTAGAAAATGGCATCGTAGCAACAGTATGAATAAGGGACACAATAGGAAAAATGATGAAAATCAGGCCAGAAGAATTAAAACAAAAGTCCATTAAATAATAAAAACATCATGGGAATAAATAGAAGGGAGCAAGCAGAGACCAGGTTGGTGAGGAACTTAGAGCAGGACACAAAGGAATGATGAGGGAAACAGACTGTGGGCATTGTTACCATGTGGGAGATTTGCAACTTAAGTTAGAAGACAGGATGAGGCTGATAAAAACAGATCTGCTTCCAATTTCTCTGTGTGTTCATTATATATGGCTTGGGCTAGTAGAATTTATCATCCTGTTGATACAGAACTTTTTATTAATGGCCTCATCAAATAGCAGGGGCCAAAGAGTCTGAAATACAGCTCATTATTTATGGCTGGGTGGAAGAGGTGCTAGGTGTGTTCAATAAGGAATCACTTTACAGTTGGAAGCCAATACCATGTGGGATTTTTGCATTTCAGTGGGTCAGAAGGGATAAGAAAGCTATATCCACAAGAAAGTTTCAAATGCCATATGCTCAAAGACTAGTGGGGAGGGGATTTTTCTGGAAAGAGAACTTTTCCTATAATGGAAAGGTACAATCTAAAAAAGACAAAGAAGATCAAAGAGGGTAGGATACAGGCCAAGCACTTTGAAATGAAAAATAAGGTATAATTTTGGGGCCAGATGGTTACAAAAAGGGAAAAACAACAACTAGAGGTCTGCTTGAAAAGAAAGGAAAAATGCAAACAAAAAAGTGAGGTAACTTTTGACATAAAGGTTTTGATGCAGGAAAATATTCAAGGGTAAATAAAATAAAAATAAGAAGGATGGAAGGAAAGATGCTGGCAGATTTTGATTGATTCAGTTGAGAGGAAATGTGGAGTTTGTTAGAGGTAGGAGTTATAACAGACCATATAAACTTTCTTTTAATCTACAAAGAAAGAGAAAAAGAACAAAAAGCTATTCAAATCTAAACTAGGATATAAACATGCTTTGAATCATTCTAAATAAAAGTATTACTATTATAGAATATTTAGTTGGACTTTTTATAATGAAGAACAACTGATGTGGGATTTAAGAGTAAGATCAAGTAATCTGAAATAAAAATTAGGTTTGACTATAAAGGCATCAGTTGATAGTACTTAATCAAAAACTCTTGTTCCCTCTGAAAAATGGCAGTGAAATAACTATAAAGTTTCTTAGCTTCCTACTGTACTCTGGTTGACCAGCTGTTGCTGGCTTGAAATAAAGCAATCTGAGCTTAGATAAGCCTTTCTGGAAAAACAGGTGGGAGAAAAATGCTACTGCCCAGACCAGAGAGACAACCTTTCAGAAGTGAAAGATCACACAGCTGCCCCTGGTTCTCCAGGTCAGTTGGTAAAGGGTGGGGCACTGGGAAGCTAGATAAGTGGCCTTCCACTAACACCTTCACCTCCCATCTGAGACGTGACCTCATGTTTTCACATTCAATTTCATCCATCTGCCTTTGGGTCCTTTTTTCCTAATACAAATATGCTTGGGGAAAGTTAAATCTATTTAACCTTCACCTCCCCAAGTATCTACAGCAGATATTCAGACTGTTTCTCCTAGACCAGAGCTGAGAGCCTTTGCCCTAGGTGGATGGCAAGGTTTTTTTCCAGAAATCTAAAGTAAAAAATGAACATTACCATGGATAGTGCATTCAAAGAGAAGAAATGGCTTAGATCAGCAGAGGTGGGGATACCAAAGGTCACTGGTCACAGGCAGGGCATGCAGAAGGCACCTGAAAGTGAGGGAGGCATAAAACTAGAAGGTGGGAGGGGGAAGGACACATCACACACTCTGCAATGAAGGCAAGTTCCCAAGTTGCAGGAAGCACTCTGGGTTTATTACAAAGTGACTTTGGAAGACACCTGGAGCACATAGACCTCAGTTGGCCAATGTCTGAAGCAGACAGCCAAGATCCCTGTTAGGAATAATCAAGGTGGGAACCAAGCTAGAAATCTAGTGTGGCACCGTGAATGAAGGGCACCATATCTCATCCTATCTGGTCCTTCATAAGCACCTAAAATATGGTGCTTAGACATTTGGAGATGAAAAGGAAAAATCAAGAAACATAAAATCCAAGTGAATGGAAACAGATGTCTTCCCAGTAACAATGGTAAGCTGA
Source organism: Galagoides demidoff (assembly GCA_963574575.1). Lineage (NCBI taxonomy): Eukaryota > Metazoa > Chordata > Mammalia > Primates > Galagidae > Galagoides > Galagoides demidoff. Next base: position 38,799 of record CAUYQV010111906.1, read on the forward strand.
GCAAGTTGAAAACAGGCGACTCAGAAAGGACAATGCCAACCGTTTCTTGGAAGTAAAACAATGGACCATAATACAGTCTGTCTCAAAACTTTCATAGTGACCCAGGTAACAGAACGCATGCTCCCTATGTTTTATTGCCTTTTATTTTGACAGGAAAACCAGAGAGTAAGTTGTTGAGCACAGAGCTATTAAAAGAACACAACTAACAGTTGGAAATTAAACTAAAAAATTTGCATTACAGCCTGAAACGTACAAACACTTCCTAATATCCCACAATGGATCCATGTATTACAGTAATTTCCATGTTCAGTTTTATTTCCTCTGGCATAACTAAAATCCATTATTGTATTACTTTATGTATAACGCTGAGCTGCTTCATAATTTTCCCAGATTCAACCTTTTTCAAGTCTGCCATTCCAACATTCCATTGTGTAACAAACAGGTTTACAGTTTTCCTATTCATGGTCTTCTTCTATACAATTGAGACTCAGTGCAAATCTGCTTGCACGTTGATGAAGGTATTTCAAAGGCCATAGATCCTATGATAATACTGATGCTTCCCCAACAGGGCTTGAGGTTTGGGTTTTTAAAGTCCCATTCCTCTTCAGTGATTACAGGATACAATAGGAGAATAAAGTCATTTCTTTCTACACCAATGCTTGCATTGGGCTGAATCTCAGCAATGCTCTGCCTATGTTTGGTAACCATACGCTGTTCTCTTATGAGAAGTGTGTACTAAGTTCTTGGGGTTTCTAGGATATGTGGCAATAGGAATTTTCTTTCCTTTGCTATTAATCAGGAACTTGAGGCTATTTGTAACCACAGCACATTCATCTGGATTTAGCTTTTTAACAGAAATGGAGACATTTTCTTGTCTCTCTAGGCACTTTGGTTTTGTCAGGTGACAAGAAATACATGGCCCTGTTGTGGAGGCAATTGAAATTGCACGACTTGAACTTGAAAAGAGCCTTTAGAAATGTTTTATTGGAATGTTATTTTTTTCCAATGGAAGCTGACTGATTCACTGATTTCTCATCTCAGAAATGCAATTATCCATTTGTTACAAGCTGCTCCTTTATCTCTGCTGTAAAACCCAGTTTGGTTCCCCTTAGCACTGCTCTTGGCAAAGCAAGACATTAAATGTTGATCTGTTTATTATCACAGCGTCACTTGTTAGGGAGACAAAGAAAGTTTCTTCAGAGGAAAACTAGAATGGTGACTAAAAGAATCATCAGTCCAGCATTCCTTAGAATCTGGGTTTTAGTCTTGGTGGGGACACACAAGCTGTGACTGGTTTATTTCCTCTTAAGCCAGGAAGTTCAGGACCACTGACATTTTGGTGGCATCATCCTTTATTATGGGGGCTCTCTTGAGCATTATAGATCATTTAGCACAAGATGCTTGAAGCATCCTACACTCCTTAACCCTTGAGACAACCAAAAACATCTCCAGATGTGGCCTTGGGAGATAGCACCACCTTCGGTTGAGAACCACTGTCTTAAGCCTTAGTTTCCTCACCTGTAAAGTAAAACTAATGAGAGTGGAGAGCTGCTATTGGTAGTTTAAGGTGAAATAATGCATTTGAAAGTGTAGCCTACATAAATATAACATCTTGTTATTTTATAAACACAAGTATTTATAAATACCTTGAATTTAAGATATCTTCAAGGGAACGGAAGATTCAGCAGTTCTCAGCTGGTAGTGAAGGTGTTTAGGAGAATGTATTGCCTTATTGAATGCAAAATCAAGAGTTAAGAATTTACAGACACATCAATTTTTAACCTCTTGCATAACCAGCTACAGAAAGGATTTAAGTGCAGAAGGGGTGTGTGACCTTAATTACCACTGAGGTTTATTCTAGTTTTGAAGATCCCTTGAAAACATGAACAGTAGGTGAATATTTCTAGAATAATATATATCCATTAGAAGCTTATTAATTTCCAATTATTAGAATAAAATTAGTTTCCTTCAAAAGTGTCTAACGTGTTTGGAGGATATATATCCTGTAGGTATGACCTCACATGTAAATCGCTCAGAATCAATCTGTAGATCTTTTCTGAATATTCTCCTTGAAAGACAGTGCTTTTTAAAAAAAGTGAAGGGGTTAGTAGGCTGGCCTTGGAGCAGACAGCTCAAAGAAGGGATGGCTAAGATGTTCTGATCAAGATCAAAGCCTATTGGTGTAGCTACAAGAGGGAAACAAATGTGAGGCCCAGTCCATGCACAGCCAGAATGTACGCCACATAGAAGCAGAAATGAATGAACATTCCTGTCACGGGGGGGTGTTTAAAGAATATTGATTCTATATATTTATACATTTTACTTCAAATACTCTAAGGAAGTCATAGAAGCTTGAAGGTTTTTGTGGAGTGTTCTGTAGTCATGAATTTTTTAAATAATTTGAACAAAAATACATATGTGCAAGAAGAGATGTTTTGAGCTCAATTCTGTTCCTTTATTATTTCTTCCACACAAGAAGATGAGGGTTGCTGAGTGCAATTGTTCAATGCGGTTGTTTCTTTATGCAAGCCACTTTTGCATGATGCCAAGTAAGCACTCACAAAAGAGTCAGAAGCACAAACAGAATGAGTTAACAGAAACGATGAGAAGTGTTTACAATGACTATCTTCTTGAAGCTAGTGATGATTCAATTAGCATTGGGAAAGTTAGGCCGCAGATTTGAAGGAAATCAGCTGGAAAAAGGTGACCTGGATTTCACTTCTGTAAATGCCATATTACCAAATAAATCCAAAGATTTGAAGCAATGACAAAATATCTAAAACTTAAAAGATTTTTTCCCCTTCATTTTAATTCCTTGTCAGGCTTCTGGAGAATTATTTATATCACTTACTATAGCATCAGCAGCAAATGCAAAATTGCACTGCCCATTTTAGAACAACTTTAGTTTTTTTGATTGACAACACTGGAGATGGAAAAGAATATTATTTTAGAGTGTCTGCTCCTTTAAATTTTGGCAGATAAAGAAAACTTCCATGAAATAGGAAACATTTTCCTCTTGGGTTTAAACCTGTAATAAAATGGTGCTGACAGACTAATTATGAATGTTTTATATATTTCGTGCATATGTGCTCCTCTCTAAACCAATTTAATTCCCATTAATGCTAATCTTGTTAATACCCACTCAGAGAGGAAAGAAATACTTTTTAATAAACTATTGATTTATTTGAGCAATTTAAATGGGGGATGGAAGGAACAGAAAGGAGAAGAGGAAAAGTCACCATTTTACCCATATTTGCATTTTCTACAATATTTTCCAAATATTAGTGAACCTTAAGTTATAATTGGTCTGAATAAGAAATGGGGAAACTAAAGTGGCAAAGTGATAGTCCTTCACCCATCAAGAATAAGCACATTGTAAACAAATTATTATTATTTTTAGTATCACTTCCAAGGTAAGAAATGAGATGTTATATATAAAGGTAGATTTGCTTTTAACAAAAGAGCTAAAGAAAATTGATATTCACACCTAGGTGAATACTATATCTTGCCCTCCTCCTTATGTGGGTCCCCATCTTGTCTTTATATAAAATTCTAATAATTTATCTCCAATTTAATCAAGCATCAGTCAAGTCATGGTTTCTGTATTTCAGGATACTTGAATCAGCCAAAGGCCAAGAAATATTGGCTCTTAACAGAGGTCATGTCCAGGTCTAAGTGGCTTTCTTGAACACAGCTATTGAATGAAACCAGGTACCTGGTTCAGGGCAACCTGAACTTAGTAACTAGCAGTAGAAAACACTCTGTCCTTTTTCAGATCACCAGAGAACCTAGCTAACCCTCTGCAAAGGTGCAGACTCTTCTTCTCCCTGGAAGAGGAAACAAGTGGAAGGGGGGTTTTGCCCAGGGTCCAGCATCTGGCCTTCAGATAAGTCAGTTGACCTCCCTGAGACCCAGTTTTCCTTATCTGTAAAATGGGGGAAATAATCTCTACCCACTATGCTCTTAAACCACATGGTAGTGTAAGTACCCAAGACTATCTGAAATCACTGTGAACAGTGTGCAGGGGTGTGCATGTTATTATTAACTAGGAAATGGCTTAGGAAATAAAGGCACAGGAGTAAAGGAGAAAAAATAAGAATAGAAATCAATGTTATCAGGAACCTGTATTTAAACAAAAAGAGAGAGAGATGTTTACCCTCAGGATTTTCTTAAAAATTTTAATGGCACCTGATGGTTATACTTTATGACTGGGTATTACAGAACACAACATTACAACTGAAAATTGAAAGTATTTAGATGAGTGAAATTTTTCTTTTCTGTTTATCCTAATGTTTGGTGTTGGTTATACATTGAGATGGGACAGGAAACAAGAATGATCTCTTAACATTCATTCAAAAAAAATACTCAAACAATTATTTTGAGCACAAATATTAAAGTGTCTTTTCTCTAACGCTTGATAAAAAAATATATTATATTTTGATTTTTTTTTCTTTTTAAATTATATTGTTATCCATCCCAGCCAAAGTCGAGCCCGGTCATCTGGTAGAACTTGCGGTTGAAGGGCCGGTAGAAGTCGCGCAGCCGCCGCACCACCTCGCGGTCGATGTGCGGGTGGGTCCGGCCCTTGGTCTTGCCCAGGCAGTGCGGCTTGCCGCTGCCCTCGGCCTTCTTCAGGCAGGGGAAGCCCTTGGTCTTGTTGAAGTAGAAGTGCTTGTCCGTGATGATCCTCTTGAGGCCCAGGAAGTCCTGCA
>CAUYQV010111907.1:0-19900 GCA_963574575.1 Galagoides demidoff
TTAACAATGTTGATTCTTCCTAGCCATGAGCATGGTATATTTTTCCATTTGTTGAAATTTTCAGCTGTTTCTTTTCTTAGAGTTTCATAGTTCTCTCTGTATAGGTCTTTCACATCCTTTGTTAAGTATACCCCCAAATATTAGCTATAGGTTTTTCATGAACATTCCTTATGAAATTGAGGAAGTTCCTTATTTATTTTATTTACTTATTTTTGAGATAGGCTCTTCCACTGTCATCTAGGCAGGGGTGCAGTGGCACCATCATAGCTCACTACAGCCTTGAACTTCTGGGCTCAAGTGATCCGCCTGCCTTAGTCTTCCAAGTATCTGGGACTATAGGTGTATACAACCAGGCCTGGCTAATTTTTCTTATATTTTATAGAGACAGGGTCTGTCTTGCCCAGGCTGATCTTGAACTCTTGACCTTAAATAATTCCCCTGCCTTGACCTCCCAAAGTGCTGGGATTATAGACAGGAGCCACCACACTCAGCCAGAAGTTCTTTGTTTTCTTGGTTTTCTCAGAGCATTTTTTTTTTTGTTCTTCACATTTAAAGAGTTATTTAAACAAAACAAAGAAGAACATGAAACAAAGATCATATGTGGCCTGAGAAGCCTGAAATATTTACTATCAATCCAGACTAATTTACTATTAGTCTAAAGGCAGCAATTGAAAGAAAGAAATCATCACAGTGAAAAAGCATGACCCAACTACAAGTAACTCCCTTAAAAATACAATGACATAGGTAAATTAAAAGGAAAATGGTAGAAAAAGATATATCATGTAAATACTTATCAGAATAAATCTGAAATGGATAAATTAACGTAACATCTAGAAAATGTCATATCAAAATAGTTACTGGGAAAAAAATAGTCATTCCATAATGATAAAATGATTAATTGGCCAATAAGACATAACAATCCTCAATGTACCTGCACCAAACAAGAGAACTTCAAAATACTTGATATGAACAGAAATGAATGGAGAAATTGAGAAATAGACAATTACAGTGGGGGATTTTAACAATGCTCTCCTGGTAATTTATAAACTCACAAAACAGAAAATTAGCAAAGACAGTGCAAAATTGAGCAATCTCATCCATCAGCAAAATTTGATTGAAATTGTCACAACCCTCCACCCAACTATATACTTTTCTTCACATAAACAGTCACCAAGATGGACTATATATTCAATCATAAAACAAAGTATAACAACTTTTTAAAAAATTTAAATCATATAAAGTATGTTTTCTGACCGTAATGGAATCATACTAGAAACCAATGATAGAAAGATTACAAGAAAATTGACAAACCCTTAGAAATTAACCACAAACTTCAATAATCTGAAGATTAAAGATGAAGTTTCAAGAGAAATAAAAATATAATGAATTAAAAAATAATAATGCATTATATCAAGATTTATGGCATATGACTAAAGTGGTGCCTAGAGCAAAGTTTTAGCACTAAGTACTTATATTAGAAAAGAAGAAAAATAAGTTTCTACTTCAAGAAACTAGAAAAAGAGAGTAAAATAAACCCAAAGCAAGCAAAAGAGAAGAAATAATAAAGATAAGAACAGAAGTTGAAAAAATAAAAATGACTATATAGCCAACAACAGAGAGTATACAGTAGTGTGTGGGCTATTCTTACATACTGTAAGAATATATATTAATACTCCATAAAATCAAATTAAAAATTGCCTCTAGCAATACTGACAAAGAAAAAAAGAAAAAAGGCACAAATTACCAACATTAGTAATAAAATACAGAATATAACCTACAGAGATTACATAATAAGGGAATGCTATGAGCAACTCTATACACATAAATGTGATCATTTTGATGAAATGGCGTAATGGTACAAATCATACAAATTATCAAAGGAAAAGCAAAAACCAAAAGATTGGATAAAGAAATATCTAGGCAAAGAAACTTGCAGTAGCAAATTCTACAAAATATTTAAAGAACAAATGACACAAATTCTATATACGTCCTTCTATCAAATATAAGAGGAAATAACACTTTCCCACTCATTTTGTGAACCCATCGATCATGATATCTAAACCAAAGATAGTGCTAGAAAAAAAATCTATAGAACAATATCTCTGCTGAATAAAGATGCTAAAATCCTTAACAAAATGTTAAATAGGAAATCTATCAATACATGGAAAGGGTAATATACTGTGCCCAAGTGAAGTTTATTCCAGGAATGCAAGGCTGGTTCAACATTTAGTAATCAATGTAAAGAAGAAAAATTATATCATTAAATCAATGATGCATAAAGAACTTGACAAAACTCAAGACTCATTCATGATACAAACTCTCAGTGATCTAAAAATTGAAGGATTAAAAATTGGAGATTCCTCAGTCTGATAGAGAACACATATACAAAACCTGCCATAGTGGTTAATTGAGAAATGCCAGCTGTCATTCTCATGTTCAACATAGTGCTGAAAGTTCAGCCCAGTGAAAGAAGATAAGAAAAGGAATAAGTGCATAAAAGGAAGGGAGAAAAATATATCTATGTTTCTATTTTTAGGGACTAATTGTCTTTGTGAAAGATAACAATGAGTCTACTAACAAACACTTATTACTCACAAATATGGTTAGCAAAATGTCACTAACAACCCATGTTTAAGATCTGCATGCTGAAAGCTTTATAAAACAGAAACAAGAAAATTAGAAACCTAAACAGAGAGATATACTATGTTCATGGATTAGAAAATGCAATATAAAAAGATGTTAATTCTCCACATTTCAAAGCCATCCTATATTGACAGACTGAATATAGATACATTGTCATTCATATTCAGAAGGCCTGTAAATAAAAGGCCTTGGAAAACAACACAAGGCAATGGTGCAGCACAATTGGTTCTCAGTCTCTTGAAATGGAGAACATTAATTTCATGTTAGCCGGTCATCTTGGGAAAAAGAAAAAATGTCAGGTGACCAACCTCACTGGCACATGCTACCACATAGTTATAAACTATAGAGACCATGATTTCTGTAGTCATAGTTTCTATGAAAGGCAAATACAAGCATCTGTGGAAAGCCTGGATACTGTTCTCTGCTCTGGAAATATGGGTAGATTAGTTCATATGTCTCCCCAACTTTACTCTCATCTTTCTCTAGCTTAAATAGATCAGCTCCATCTGAAATAAGCCACAGAGGGCCATCAAGAGCTAGGTTCAAGTGTGGACCCAATGCAATTTTTTTTTTCTTTGTCACCCTTGGTAGAATGCCATAGTGTCATAGCTTACAGCAACCTCCAACTTTTGGGCTCAAGTGATCCTCTTGCCTCAGCCTCCCAAGTAGCTGGGACTATAGGTACCTGCCATAACCCATGGCTATTATTAGAGATGGGGATCTTGCTCTTTCTCAGGCTGGTCTTGAGCTCCTGAGTTCAAGAAATCTACCCACCTTGACCTTCCAGAGTGCTAGGATTACAGGCATGAACCACTGTGCCTGGTCCCCAATGTGAAATGTTGAGGAAATTGCCATCAGTGAAGATAACTACATTACCTACTTAGTGACTACTTTCTTAATAAGCATGATTTTTGTTCTCTATTTATTTGCTCTTTTCCAAAATCCATTTTGTTTAACACTCTATTCCTTCTTTTTTTCTAAATCTGAAACCAAGTTTCTATTGCTGATAAAAGAAATAAGTCAGCTTGGTGCCTGTGGCTCAATCGGCTAAGGCACCAGCCACATACACCTAAGGTGGCAGGTTCGAATCCAGCCCAGGCCCGCCAAACAACAATGATGGCTGCAGCTGAAAAAAAATAGCCAGGCGTTGTGGTGGGTGCCTGTGGTCCCAGCAACTTGGGAGGTGGAGGCAGGAGACTCGCTTGAGCCCAGGAGTTGGAGGTTGCTGTGAGCTATGCCATGGCACTCTACCCAGGGGGACAGCTTGAGGCTCTGTCTCAAAACAAAAAAAAAAGAAAGAAAGAAGTCAATTAATTAAATGCTTGCTATGGTTTTAATTGTCCCCCAAAGTTCACATGATGGAAAGGAAATCCCCAATGCAACAATGTTGAGAAATGTTGACAATGTATTCTTGACCTCTGGGCTTACAAATGGATTAATGGGGTTATCATGGGAATGGATTCCTGATAGAGGGATGAAGGGAGAGCCCTTTCCTCCACTCCACCTCTCTCTCTTCCTTTCCCTTTCCTTTCTGCTTTCAACATAAGATGACATAGCAAAAAGGCTCTCACCACATGTGGCTTCTCAGTTTTGGACTTCCCAGCCTCTCCAGAACCATGTGCCAAACAAGTTTCTGTTAATTATAACGTACCCAGTCTGTGGTATTTTGTTATAGTGCAAAAAATAAACTTCGACAGTGCTCATTGAAAGACATGTTCTTATTTGTCCTAAAACTACCACCACTTCTCTGTTCTCTCTTCCCATGAAGAGACAGAAATGTCATGTGTTTCCAATAAAGGCAACAAATTCTAAAATTTATTTCAAGTGTACACTGTGTCCTGAGAATGTTGCCAGATAAAATACAGATTGCCTGTATTTTTTTTCTCTAAATCTAGCAACCTTAGACAGAAACCATGTTAGAACATTACATAGTTTATCTTAAATATTTATCATAATTCTATGAAGTAGGACAAACAATAACTAAGCTAAAATTTGCATCCAGCTGTGTCTTGGTTCTAAGTATTGACTCTTCTCTGCATATTCCTCATCCCACACTAACTATAGAAGTCTAAATAATAGAGGCCAATGAGAATACACAGTGGGATTGATACCTGTGATGGGCCAATCTTCTTTTCTAGCAAGAAGGTGACTTATCTCACCTCGAAATTAAGCCTCTACCCAGAAGCCAGCAGAGAGTTTAAGAATACATTGTCAAAAGGCTTGCATACTCAGAAATGAGATGTGAGAGAAAATCTTACATTCTTTGTCCTTTCTGACGCTCCATGGATTGAGACATAGCAGGTTCTGAAACCTCATTTTTATAGGTGGCATACTTTGGGCAGCTTAGAGCAGGGTTTCCAGATTTTGGCCATTCATAGACTATTTACAAGATTTTTACAACATCTATATACTCTCGTTATTTACTTATTTTTCTTTAAACAAACTCATTTTTAAAACTTAAATTTAGTCTTATACTAAGTAATAAAAGCCATGAAATCACATTTAATAAGATATTCATATGTTTGTTTTATGTGAATGTTAAATCACAAACATACTTAAAGTGGAAAAATCTCCCTTACAAGCTCCCTAAAATCAGTTAGTATATCCTTGTACTAAAGATGGTATGCATATAACACTTTAGGAAACATTAGCTTAGGGCAGGGGGCAGGAAACTTTGGCTGAATGCCTGTTTGTATAAATAAAGTTTTATTGGCACATAGATATATCCATTTTATGGATTTTATTTTGTCTGATTTTGTGCTATAGTGGCAGGGTTGAGTAGTTGTTGCTGAGACTGTATGTCTTGTAAAACTAAACATATTTAATATGTGGCCCTTTACATATACTAACAGGATATTGTTAGTATATAGTTCTTATTCATGATCCAAGTCCCTTTCTCCTTAGAAGTATCTTTCATGAGAAGAGACTATTCCATCTTCTGAGAGGGCCAGGCTAGAGAAAATTCTCTTAAGCATAAATGGAATCCATAGTGTCTCCTGAAGGTGTATCTACTGATAGATGTCTGCCAAGTGTCTGCTGGCTTGAGGGAGATGCATTTCCATTTGCTGCAGAGAATAGCTGTCTCATTATCCCCCAACCAGCTAGAATGAACATTCCAGCACTTTTCTCCAGTCTTCAAAATGGCAGTGACATAAGATGGTATTTGAAGCTAGAAAACTAACTTTGAATAAGAATTCAACATTGATGTGGCTGTCATGTCTAGCTCTGATATCTATATTCCTGGCAAGTGTAGGCAGCTTCTGTTTGAGATAAAGTTGAAAATTGTTAAGCAAGAAAGTAATTTTCATCAGGTAAAGTAAGGGGGAATAACTGTAAATCTGTGTCATCTTACATTACATTGTCTGGCATTTTTTTCTCAGTTGTTTCTTGTGGAAGGGAATAAAAATCTTCACACAAAAGCAATGAGACTGTTCATTTTGAGGCCCAAAGTGAAAAGGTCATATGTGTGTATATTAACTATTGCTGACTCTGGAAATATATCTTTTGTTAATCTTATTATCACCCCAATATATCATTAGATAATACTATTAAAATATATAATATGCATCCAGTTAATAAGATAAGAATGTATCACAACTAAATATTTTTAGTACAAGCCTGTTTCTTTAAAGTGTTTGCAGATTGACTAATCCATGTTTGAACAATGTGTTGAAATATTATTGAGAAGATGATGTATCAGTATGTCTGTGTGTTAAGGCTGGAAGAGGAAAATTTTCATAGAAGAAATTATATTTAGATCTTGAAGAATGAATAGAAGTTTTCTATGTGGTAAAGCAGGGTTTTTTCTGAGACAGAGCCTCAAGCTGTCGCCCTGGGTAGAGTGCTGAGACATTACAGCTCACAGCAACCTCCAACTTCTGGGCTCAAGTGATTCCCCTGTCTCCACCTCCCAAGTACAGGGGAGTGGGACTACAGGCACCCGGCACAACACCTGGCTATTTTTTGGTTGCAGCTGCTATTGTTGTTTGGCAGTCCTAGGCTGGATTCAAACCTGCCACCTCAGGTGTATGTGGCTGGTGCCTTAGCTGCCTGAGCTACAGGCACCGAGCTGTAAAGCAGGTTTAAGACATTTCAGGCAGAAGGACTTGCCCTACTCTTACAGAAGACAGTGATCAGACTTTATAAGAAGTATTAGCTGCATCCTCATTGTCTATAGGAGTATGATCTATGACAAGCCTTCAGGCTTGCAAATGACTCACTTGTTTGCAGGAAAAAGATATGTTTCTTGTCTTTGGGTAGAGAACATACATAGCTAATTCTTGCTGCTTTGTCCTTACCAAACCAGATGACTTCTGTGGGTTGGTCTGTGTTGGTACAATGGAGGTTCAATTTGAAAAGGGAAGCAAGACTCAGGTTCTGGCTTTTCTTCCCTGGGTGACTCTGGGGGGGCAGCTAAGAAGCTTTGCTGACACATTTGCACCTCACGCCATGATACATTATCTTGCTGATTTCTCCATGGTTTGGGCCCTTGCTGCCAATTTTCGTCCTTTTGCCGTGGAGATGAAACCAAGCAGCTGATGCTGATCTTGTATTTTTGCATTAGTGAGTGTCCCACAGGCCTAGGATTCCATGTTTCCTATAGCTCAGCATTTATCTTTCTCTTAGGAAGTAGCATTTGTCTTTTGAGGGGAAAGCAGTTGTACCAGCTTCTATTCTAGAAACTCTGTACCCAAGAACAGAGAGATTCTTAGGGCCCTTTGCTGATATAGGCCATGAGAGCAGTCTGGGGTCTATCAAGCTTGACAATTCAGTGGAGCCAAGAAGGGGCTTTGCCAGATGCAGCAAACCAAGGAGTAATTGGAAAATAGGTCAAAAGCAGAAGTATGGCTTTAATGATCTAACAGGGGACATCAGTGGTAATTTCTAGCTGCTTAAATTTGGCAGAGACATATGTCTTTGGATCTCATGAAGAAGCCTTTGACTGTGTAGCCTGTACATCAGGGGGTGGCGTGGGATAGTGCTCCAGCTTCTCCAGGATCAGTGTCATATGGAGGAGGGCTCAAGTGACTCAGCCAGGAAAGCCTCATGGCAGGCTAGGAATACAAGGGAAGTGGGCTCAGCCAGTCTACCAGGCCTCCTACTTGTCCTGAGTTTTTGCATCAAAATAAGGTCCAAATGCTCTTTACATCTTTTGAGAACCCCCCTTAGATTCACATAGTTTATATAATCCTTGCATGTAGGAGTGGAAGGGCTCTTAAGAGTTCATCGACTTCAACTCCATTTTATTTCAAGATGAAAATTGAGACCAAAGAGGGCAACTATATTGTTTAAGAATGGCCAAAATGCTGCAGTCTCCACTTTCCTTCCTCCTTCCTTTTCTTCTCTCCTTCTTTTAGTCCCTTCCTCCCTCCCATCCTCCCTTCCCTTCTTCTTTTCCTTCTGCCAATATGTATTAAATATATACCATGTACCAGTTTTCTTCTGGGCAATTGGGCCATGTCACTGAACAAAATAGTGAAAGATCTATGTCTTCCTGGATCCCACCTGCTACTGTGGAGACAGATATTAAACAACATACACAATAGATAACTTTTACAATACAATCAGATGTGATAAAATGGAAAGAAACTCAGAGTGAGATCATTGGGGATTGGGGGTAGAGAAGAGTACCTTTTTAAATAGGGTGATCAGGGCAGGGTTAGTTGAAAAGGTGTTATTTGAGCAAAGGCTTGAAGGCAGTGAGACTCTGCTATGTGGGTATCTGGAAGAAAAGTATTCTAGGTAGAACAGCTTGTGCAATGGTCCTGAGGTGCAAAGGTCCTGAGGTGTGAGTATATGTGCTTAAGGAATGGCAAGGAGTCCAAAGAGACTGGAGTGGAGTAAGTGAAAAGTAGAAAGTAGGAGATGAGATAAGAGAAGTGGTGAATTTATAATCACCTTGTAAATGATTGTAAAGGAATTTGACTCTTCATTCTGACTAGAGTACAAAATCATTGTTTTTGAGCAGACCAATAACATGATTTGATTTATATTTATAATTCTGTCTGCTGTTTGAGCACAGACAGAGGGCAAGCAAGAAAGCAGGCTGTGCAATTAGGGCTGTTTCTTCAGGCAAAGAGGTGATGAGATAGACACTCTGGGTATATTTTTCAGGAAGAGTCAGAAGTGTTTGCCCTGGGATTGAATTGTGATATGAGAGAAAAAGAATAGTCATGGTATAACTCCACAGTTTTTGACCTGGATGATAGAAAAGATGGGGATACCATCAACTGAGATGGTTAAGTGTTAGATGGACCACATTTAAAGGGAAAATCAGGAGCATTTTGATGTGTTGATCTGAGGTACCTATTAGACAGTCAAGTGGAGTTAAATAGGTGTCCAGATGTTGAAGTCTAAAAGGAGAAAGCTCCGGGGTGAAGACAGAAATTTGAAAGTAACCATTGTATATGTGGTTTCATCCATGAGGCTGCATGAAATTGTCAGGATTAGTGTATATAAATAGAGAAGAAGAGATGATCCAAGACATCAACCCCCCGGGGTCCTTTAACATTATAAAGTAAAACAAACAAACAAACTAACTAACAAAGGAGAAACCAGGAAAGGAGACTAAGTAACACAACTAGGGAGCAACTAGGGAGTAAGTGAAAAGGCAGGAGAGCAAAGTGTCCTGGAAGCCAAAATGAAGACAGAATTAATTAAGAAGGAGGGAGTGAAAGACTGTGTTAAATGCTGCTGATGGATTGAGGAAAGTGAGTACTAAAAACTGACCCACTGGATTTGGCCACAGAGTGGAGATCTTAATAAGAGCAGCATGGGTGGAGCAGTGGTGGGGAAAGCTGGGTTGGAGTGGATTTATGAGAGAATGGGAGAATTATAGATACAGTGTGTGAATAATATCTTCAAAGAGTTGTGCTGCAAAGAAATGAAAGAAATGGAGTTGAGCTACAGGAGAAATGGGAACTTTCTAGAGAGGATTTTTTTTAAAGATAAGAGAAATAACATGTTTGTAAGCTATTAATAAAGGTGATTTAGTAGAGGGTGAAATGTTAATGTGTAGGACAGAGAAGGCACAATTGCTTGAACAATATCCTTCAGTAGGCCAGAGGAGGTGGGATCAAGTGTTTAATTAAATCATAACTGTGTACATCAATGCATTCATGAGGTACAATGCACTGATCTGATATACAATGTGGAATGCTTACATCTGACTGATAAATATAATCATCTCCTTGCTTATTTGTTGTGGTAAGACAAATACTCCATTTTTAATAGTTTAGAAATGTATCATTGCATTATGCACATTAGGTTAGGTCCCTGCAAATACCTTCCCTCCTCTCAGCCTCCCCCTCCTCTTCTCTCCCCTCTCCCTCCTCTTCCCTCCTTCTTTCTAGACTATAGTTATGTTTTATCCCATTCCTATGAATGTGTAGGTGATTATATACTGATTTCATAGTAGTATTGAATACATTAGATACTTTTATTTCCATTCTTGAGATAATTTACTAAGAAGAATATGTTCCAGCTTATGTTTCATAAACATAAAAGATGTGAAGTATCTACCTTTTATGAGTGCATAGTATTCCATGGTGCATATATATCACTATTTGTTAATGCATGGTCAATGGGCACCTGGGCTGTTTCCATGACTTGGCAATTATGTGTTGGGCTGCAATAAACATTCTGGTGCCAATGTATTTGTTGTAAAATGATTTTTGACCTTATAGAGGGATTACAGGATCAAATGGTAGGTCCACTTTTAGTTCCTTGAGAATTCTCCAAACTTCTTTCCAAAAGTCAGTATTAGTTTGCATTCCTACCAGCAGTGTAGAAATGTTCCTGTCTCTCTGCATCCATGCCAACATCTGTAGTTTGGGGATTTTGTGATGTGGGCCAATCTTACTGGAGTTAGATGATATCTCAAAGTGGTTTTGATTTGCATTTCTCTGATGATTAACGATGAAAAGATTGTCTTTAGATAGGATTATAGTTAGTTCATATGTTAGCAGGTAAGAAGGTTGAAGACATAGCCTTGAAGATGGAGATAGGTAGAAGGGAAGGAAGAATGTGCCAAACCTCTGAAAGGGTCAGACCAGCGCCATTTTGTCATTTACTACATAAGCTCTCTTCCTAGCCCCTCCACCTCCCTCCACCCCAACCACCAGGTAAACCCGCAGGGCCACTCCCTGCTGCCTCCCCCATCCCTGGCTGCACAAATTATGGAGCCACTGAGTAAGCCAGCTCAGGCAACAAGTTACCATATCAGGCAATAAGTCCCCGACTGCGACCTTAGGCAGACAGCTACCACAATAGGCAGTAAGTATCAGTTTCCTTGAACAGCTGCTGTAATAGGCAATAGGTTTCTGTCTCCTAACAGCTCCTATAATAGGCAATAAGTTTCTATTTCCTTGAAATTCAGGTATTCTCCTTCAACTACCTAATTAGGCTACACTACCTCTAGCCCTGGTTAAGAAATCCCCCACCCCTCACCTGTACCAATCCAAATCCTCTATTACTAATGAAATCATCAACCACCAATCAAAAGTGTACCCGTATCCAACCCTACCCTTCTTGCTTTCTGCACCCCATAAAAACTTCCTCCACCCTGAGTTCGAGGCTCTTCCTTGGTTGTACACCAGAGAGTCCAGGCCTAGGCTTGGCCCGGGTCTGAATAAAACTCACCTCTTGCTTTTTACATCGGAGTGTGTCTTGGACTGTTTGTTGGGGCCACTTGGGGAAAATTTCAGGCATAGCAGTATTGGCCCATTTCCTTCAGATTTTCATATTTCTGGGAATAGAGATTTTTGTAGTAATCATTGAGGATTTTTTTTGAATTTCTGAAGTGTCTGTTGTTATTTCTCCTTTATCATTTCTGGGTTTTAGCTGGAGACTCTGAGGACATACTTGGTGAGATCATGCAAGCTAGCTCTGTTTTGATAGCAGCCAACTTCTACCCTATCCTAAGAAACCACAGTATTAGGTTTTGATCTTGACTATGAAGAGATACAAAGAGCTGCAGTGCCCAGCCTCTACCCTTCAGTTCTTTTCCACTACAGAACTTTGAAGGTCAACCTCAGAATGTCCCTCAGTGGACAGCCCCAGACATGGGTTCCAACCAAATTGTCTCAGGCAATGCAAGCCCTGCCCAACAGAGAGGTATTCAAGGTTCTCTAACAGCACAATTTAGAGCCAGGGATGCACACTTCCACCCACCAGACTCAGTCCACACTGTTGTCCACGTCTCTGCTTAGAGGCCCAGCTGGAGCCAGGGTCCACACCCCTACCCACCAGTTTCAGTCCACATCCAGCTAGCCTCTGCTTGCCAGACCAATTGGAGGCAGGGGACCATGCCCCTGCCTGCCAGTCTCAGTCCACTGCCTGGCAAGCCTCTGTTTGCAGGCTCTGTTAGAGTCAGGGTATTGCACTCTGCCCCCAGGTCTCAATCCTCACCTGGTAAGCCTCTTCTCACCAGTCCCTCTGAAGACAGTGGACCACGCCCTAGCCCTTGTCTTGGTTCACACCCAGTAAGCCACTGCTCAAGGTTTCTGTTGGAATCAGGGGACCACACCCTTGCTCTCAGGTCACAGTCCATGCCTATCAAGCCTCTGCTCACAGGCTCAGCAGGGTCTGGGGACCAGCCCTGTCTGCCAAACTCAGCCCACATGGGGCAACCACTCTCCTGCTGTGGGTACCATGAGAGCCAGGGGTTCTGCACCCCATCCGCAAGACACAGCCCAAACCAAGGGTCAACACGATCACTGGCCAGGCATAGTCATAACCAGGGGACTGCTCCTCCTCCTGCCAAGTGTCCCTTTTTCTCCACACCTTCTTTTTTCCCTGTTAGTCACAGATTTCGTCCTGATGGTTGGTGGTTCACACTGTACCCGGTTCTCTCAGGACAAGACCAAACACTCTGTGCCCTGCAGGGGACAGACCTTCAGGCTGCTGTGCAAGAGGGAAAGGGTGGATTGGGAGTTTGAACTTGTGGGAAAAAATATCTGTTCAACTTTTGCATGGTGGGGTGGTGTCTAGGTTCATAAGTGGGACCTCCCTGGAGAAAGAGACTGGGAGTTTAGTGGCTCTCTCTAGCAAAGTAAAATGAGAGATCTTTTGTTCTCTGCTCCTTTGCAGATAGCCTGTGGGAGGACCCCTGCTTGGGAGAGGGATCTCCCATCCTCTAGTCAATAGTTTTTGTACCTGTAATTTGTTTTCGTGAATGTTCTTCCTTGGAGTTACAGCTTGCTAAGGTTCTTTCTTGGATCAGCTCCCTGTCTTTGGCTTCATAGAGTCTGATTCCTTCCAGTTTTTCTTCCTCTGCTCAGGAGCCTCTGCTGAGGGTTGCTACCAGTCAGCCATCTTCCCGGAATTCCCTTTTATTATGTTTTGGTTCTGACCAATTTAATTCTAACAATAATTCTACGAAGTGGGTACTATTATCATTTTTCAAATGAGGAAACTAAGGCACAAAGAAATTATATAAGTATCTCAATTTGGCAAATAAATACTACAGAGAGGATTCTTTGCCAGTTCATAAAATATTAAACTTTGTCTAATAGAGAAAGCTTTGGAAGGCTCTAAGCAAATGAATTTTGGTAATTGGAAAGTTCAGTTTTCTAAAATAAATACAATCTTGATGTAAAATAATACCTTGAAGGAAGCATCAGTGGGAATGGAGGAAAAAATATTAATTCTTCTGAAGGAAGGATAATATTTTTCTCCTTCTGTTTAATGATTTTTTCTGATACTGTTTCTTGGATCTCATTCTTTCCAAGGCATACACACATGGTACACATACACACTGCACACGTAACTGTTCCCAATTGGTAATCGAGGGCCTCTTCTTTATTCAACTTGGCCCCGTCTAATTGCTTCCAGGTTCTTTCTTGTCAACATTAAACATACTCAGTATTTATGATAAAAAGTCCTTACACTGTTTCATATCCCTCTGTAACTATACCCTACTTCTCTCCTTCAAGATTGCTTTGAAACTTGTCTGCCTTTGCTCTCTTCCCTTGATTTCTCTGCCTCTTGCTGATTGGCTTTTGACCAACCAGTTAGTTCTCTATAACGTCTCTTACTGATGACCCTGTAGACCTACTTATTAGGAATTCCATTCTCTATAGTTCATTCCTTATCTATAAAATCTTCTTAAAAGCCTGGACACTCTTGATTTTTTCCTCATTTGTTAAAAACTCTTTTCACTTCGCTCTCTGACATTGCATTTTCCCCAAATTCTTCTTACCTCTCCTTTTCTTCAAGAGCTCTCCCTTTGCTACTCTTTCTCTTTTTGTCTGTTTTTAATGTTAGCAATCTTAGGGCTCTGCTACTGTTTGTAGCCTCAGTCTGCCATACCTCAGCCTACAATATTCTTTTGGGGTGATATTAAAAATCTTTGCCTTCACTTTCCATATGTATTTTGAAGATCGCCTAGAGTAATCAAGAATTTAAGAGTAAAATTTTTGTGGGAAAAAGATGTGTTTTTAGACATTTCAGCCTTGAAGAGTGTTTTGAAAGCCTCGATGTTAATGTCTCCTAGATAGTAAAAAATATTGACCTAAGAGAAACATTACAGCTTGAGATATAGATTAGGTAGTTATGTGAGAGAAAAACTAAGGACAAAAGACGGGAAAAGATGAGAAAGCAAGCAGGATGGGCAATTGAAGCAAAATTAAAAGTGTCAAATAATCTGGATAGGATAATATTAGACTTATTAAGGTGAGACTATAAACAAAGAAAAGAATCAGTGCAGAGAGGGGGATTTGGACATTATGAAGTCTTTGGTGATCTTCATTATTTGTAAAATGATAGGTGAAAATTCTCATATTTAAAAGTAGAATGGAATGAATGGTCTGTAGAGAATGCAAACTGCTGGGTCCATCTTGAGGTGGATGTTTCTTAGAACATCCAGTGTCAAGAATGAGCACTAGTGCTCAGCCAATGATGGAGTGATCACAAATACAAAGCAGTCACAATCACACTATGACTTTTGTTTATTGCAGAATAAAAACAAACAAACTATAAGGAGAATATCTCAAAGAGCAAGATGGGTCCCTCTTTGTAAGTGGAGAAGAGACCCCAAAGTCTGAGCACACAGTATCTTTCATAAGCTAAATAAGCTAATTGATCTGTCTTATCTTTCTTCTGGCAGAATTGATTGTCGCTTCCTGCCTTTGGGGGTAACTGACAGCTTGATATTATAATTATAGGCTAATGAGCTTTGTCAGTTACAGGTCACTAGGAACTTTTTACAATGTGTTTCCACTAGGAAACCATTTCCAGCTACAATTTTTTTCCTATCTACAATTTGGTTCCCACTCAACACCCTTAGTCACCTTCTTGGCACCTGTTTGCTATTTGCCAGATCTAACAAGACCCCTCTAGATATTTGATAGTAAAATAACATAAGAACCATACCATGTCCATTTTTTTTTTAGTGCTACTATTTTCTCAGTACTAAACACAGTGCCAGGTAAAAATAAGTACTTAATAAACAATTGTTCAAGGAATATATGATTGGATGATTGTAAGGCAAGGTAAAAGAAAGGTTATTTCTAGGTGGGGATGAATGGCATGAATGTAAGTAATCTCAATTTCCATGTAAAATCTCAAACCTCAAATTTTAGTGGTTCATAAAGGATTTTTCTAATTGACTACAGAAATCTTCTGAAAGGTTAGATGACAAATATTTTTAAGTTTATATTGAAAAGGTGAATCATTTATTATTAACATTAAACATTATTGAAATGTTTTCATTTCATCTATTAATAAAATAACCTTATAGGACTATTTGTTCTTACATAATGTCTTTTTTTAATTTTAGATAATTTGAACTATAAGCCTATCAATCATATCTAGAATCAATATCAAGAACACAGATGTTAAAACAGAGAAAGAGAAATCATGTTACTTATTTGCTATTCCTGAAAATAATAAATAGAAGGGCAGTACCTGTGGCTCAAAGGAGTAGGTCTCCAGCCCCATGTGCTGGAGGTGGCAGCTTCAAACCCAGCCCTGGCCAAAAACTAAAAATAATAATAATAATAAAAATAATAATAAATAGATATGAGAAAAGAAATTATGCAGAACTATTTTTTACTTCTCTCCCCCTCTAAGTAGATCTCTTTGATATAAATCATCAGATAATAATAAAAACTCTGAAAAGTGGAACAAGGACACTAGACTGGCTAGAGACCTTAGAATTTGAATAACTGGTGAATTCTATGTGTTTTATTTTTATCTCACATACATGGTGGACAGAGGAGAGCCTTGGAACCCACAATCAAGAGGCCTAGACATAAAGGAAAAATTTTTAAAACAGAAATGGGTTTGTCTCCCTGTCCCAGGGATTGTGAACAGTAGAGACTTGGTGGGTAAGCCTATACTCAGTGGCAGTGGGAGCCCATTGCCCCATGGGAGCCCATGCTCAGAAGTGCCAATATCAGAACCTAGAAGGGTCAAAACAAATGCCATCCACCTTGATAATAGCATAAGACTTGATCTTCCTACAGTAGTGATGTTACAGATTTGGACAGTGCCATCAGAACCTACATACTAGGCCTAAGCAGTGTGACTGCCTTCTGAACCAGCCAAGTTAAATCTTCAAGCATCAAGGGTCAACTAATTTAATATCCAAATTCTGTAAGATACACTCAAATACCCTTGTCAGATGTGGAAGCAAGAAAATCCCAAATTAAATGAGAAAAGACAGTACATAGAAGAAAATATTGAAATGAATCAGATATTGGAATTATAAAATAAGATAAGATAAAATAAAATAAAATAAAATGGGTGATGCACAAAGAGACCCAAAAGGCAACAAAATTTTAATACTTCACTTACATGGTAAAACATAAATGTCACTGGGTTTTAATCAGTTACATATGTATATTATAATATGTAGAGCTACCAGTGAGTAAACTACAGCAAATGAAACACTCAAAAACAGTACAGGTAAAACAAAATGGAATACTGAAAGTATTCAAATAATTTACAGGAAATGGACAAAGGAGTGAGAAACAGAGTACATGAACAAAAAAAACAAATAATAATATATATAACTTACTAAAGTTCTAACATAGCAATAATTAAGGTAAGTGTAAATGTCCTGATTTCACTGATTAAAAGCCAGAAATTGGCAGAATATGTTTGAAACCTATCACTTCAAACTAGTTGTCTATTGGAAACTTTTATTTCTTTTCTACAAAATGTATAATTTCATATATACATTGGTTTATAATTTCATATTTAAGCAATTTATTTTGATTTAATTTTTGTATAAGATGTGAGATTTAGGTTTATTTTTTTAAAAACTCTAAATGTTCAATGCTGCCATCATCATTTATTCAAAGAGTAATTTATTTTCTTCTCCTATTGCTCCATGAGGTTATATAGTAAATGTTAATAACCAGTGATTCCTTCCAGCTATTTTTCAAAGTTGTTTCAGCTATAGTACTTCTTCTCCCTTTCTACATAAATTATAGCATAATCTTGTCTATATATACAAAATTATTACTGTTATTTGAATAGTAATTGTAGCATAAACCTATATATTAACTTAAAAAAAATTGGCAACTTTGCCATGTTGAGTCTATTTATGAATATAGTATGTATTATCAATGTTTTTTGAGTTCTTTCATTAGTGTTTTGTAGTATTCAGCAAATAAATCCGGTTTGTGTTTTGCCATATTTACACCTAAGTATTTCACTGTTCATGCAATTGAAAATAGTATCTATTTTTTAAAATTTCACTTCATTGTTTATGTGTTCATTGGTAGTGTATAGGAGCCCAATTAGTCAACTGGTTTTTGGACATTGTTCTTCCATCCTATAGTTTCTGAATCACTTACTTCAAGAATTTGTTGTCATTGGGATTTTGTTATATAGACGGTCATGCCATCTGTAAATAAGAACAGTTTTTCTTTTATCCAATGTGAATGCCTTTTGTTTTTCTTGCTTTATCTCATGTGATGGCTAGAATTTTTAGTGTTACCTTAGTAGAGGTGCTGAGAATGAACATATTTTTCTTGTTTCTAGTCATGAGGGGAAAGATTATTAAGAATAATGTGTCTGCAAGTTTTTCATAGATGTATTTTCTCAAGTTGAGGTAGTTTTCCCTATTCCTAACAGATTTATTGTCATAAATAGGTGTTGGATTTTATAAAGTGATTTTTCTGCATCAGTTGATACAATCATATGATATTTTGTTAGCCTGCTGAGATAGTGGATTACATTGATTGATTGCAAATGTCAAGCCAGTCAACATACTTTAAATAAATCCCACTTGACTGTTGTTTATAATTTTTTGTACATGATTGGTTTGCTAGTATTTTGTTGGAGATTTTTGCATCTAAGCTCATAAGAGATATTGGTCTCTAATGTTCTTTTTTTTGTACTCTCTTTGCCTGGTCTTGGTATCAAGGCTATACTGCCCTCATAAAATGAGTCGATAATTATTGACTCCTATTTTGGAAAAGATTATATAAGATTTGAGTTATTTTGTTTTAATGTTTGGTGGCATTTTCCATAAAGTTTCTTCATGGAGAAGGGAGGGAGGGGAATTTTAGTTACAAATTCGATTTTTTTTAATGGTTTTAGGGCAATTCAAGGCAATGTTTCCTTTTGACTGAAATTTTTTAGGAAGTGGTTTTAAGAAATTGGTTAATATCTTTTAAGCTATGAAAATCATGACAGTGAAAGTGTTTGTAGTATTCCTTTATTAACCTTTTAATTATTGCAAAATATATAGTAACATCCTCTGTTTTAGACTGATAATGTTGCCCAATATCTTTTTAAATCTTTGTTAGTCATATTAGACGTTTATAAATTGTACTGATGTTTTTCAAAGAATCAACTTTTAGTTTTATTAATTTTTCTCTATAGATTTCTTTTTTCATTAATGTAGCAACATTTGACAATTTTTGGTACATCAGATTTTTATTTTAATTAATTCTGTGTATTTTTTAATTTCCCTTAAAAATGTCCACAGATTGTTTAAAAGTGTGTTAATTTCCATTTGTTTGAAGATTTTCTCATTTTCTTTCTTTTATTGATTTTTAGTTTGATACATGATGTTAGAGATGATTTCAAATCTTTTAAATTTGTTGAAATACATTTAGCACCCAGGATATGATTTGTTTTCATGACTATTTTATCAGCCCTTGAATTTTCCTCAATTCTACTATACCTTTTCTCATTTTACATTTTATAATTCTCACAGTGGCTGCTTGTTAAATATTCAAATTCCTAAATATAATTGGAGTTTGTTAATTTTCCTTTCTGTCTATTATTTTTTGTTTCATGCATTATTGTTTGGTGTATGCACATATAGTATTATTTTATATTCTTGGTGGGGTGAATATTATCATTATCAAATGGTCCTCTATGTTCATGGTAATTTTATTGACCTTAAGTATATTTTTCTGACATTACTGTAGATATTTAACTCAATAAAAAAATTAGTTTGATATATAATTTTCTATTCTTTTAATTTTTACCTACCTATTTATTGGATTTTATGATTTAGGATTAGGCAAAGGTTCTTAGATAGAGCATCAAAAATCATGATCAATAAAAGGAAAAGTTGATAAATTCAATCTCATCAAAATGGAAAATATTTCTGTGAATGACCCTGTTAAGATTAAAAACAAGCCATAAACTGAAAAAAAAAATTTACAAATCACACATTAAACAAAGGACTAAAATTTAGGATATATAAAGAATCTGAAAGTTTAAGTAAAAAAAATTACCCACTTAGAAAATGAATAAAAGATATGAGCAGATAATATAGCACAGGTTATATTGATGACACTTAGCCATGGAGGAATCGCAAATTAAGATCACAATCATATATCACTACATACTTCTATTTTTTTTAATTTTTTTATTAAATGGTAACTATGTACATTAATGCAATTCTGGGGTACAGTGTGGGGTTTTCACATGCAATCCGAAATACTTCCATCAAACTGATCAACACAGCCTTCATGTCATTTACTCCTGCTTTGTTTTATTCCTGAGTATTGTCTTGGCTATTCAAGGTTTTTTTCTGATTCCATATAAAATGAAGTATTATTTTTTCTAGATCTTTAAAATATGACAGTGGAGCTTTAATAGAGATTGCATTAAAATTATATATGGCTTTGGGTAGTATGGACATTTTAACAATGTTGATTCTTCCCAGCCATGAGCATGGTATGTTTTTCCATTTGTTAACATTCTCAGCTGTTTCTTTCCTTAGAGTTTCATAGTTCTCTTTATAGAGATCTTTCACATCCTTTGTTAGGTAAACTCCTAAATATTT